>FXXK01001864.1:21526-40372 GCA_900184695.1 Betula pendula
AAATTATAAATATTTTCATTTAAACAATTATTTTTAAAATTTTTGAATTCATAAGGACTAGAAAAAAACTAAAACAAAAATTAAAACCAAAACAAAAAAAAAATTAATTGTTTTTTAAAAAACACTACTACCCAATTGGCCAAATTCAAAATTAAACAAAAAAAAATTATAAAGATTTTCGTTTAAAAAAATTATTTTTTTGAGTTCATAATGATATTTTTGTCTTATTAAAAAAATTGTAGGATTATTTTTGTCTTTTTGTTGGCCTTGTGAGGATATTAAAAATTGTTTGGTAGTTTGGAAAATATTGTCACAATTGAAAGTTTGAAAGCTATATTGTCAATTGGATGGTAGTTTGAGAGGAATTTGTGAACTTTTTCCTAAATATATCATTCTTATAACCAAACGATCATTCATCCACTAATCTTCAATTTGGTCCGGTAAGCAATTTTTAACAATATTTATTGTTGAAAAAATTTATTATAACCGTAATTGTTGCAATTGACAGAATTAATGACAGTGTCACTAATAAATAAACTAAAAGTATTGTAAAGTGTGCTCTTATCCTCTATTATGCTTTTACGTTTTCATTTATCACAATTGCAATTCTAGTAATTGGATTCTATGCTCTTTTAAGTTTTTTTTTTTTTTGTTTTTTTAAAGTAAAGTTTTTCTTTTTTTCTTTCTTACTAAATATTTTCTTGAATTTTATAACTTAAACTGAAATAACGATGTAGTACTCTAAGAGAGATCAATAGTATCAACACTAACCTCGATAGACCACAAGATTCAACTGATAACCATCATTGCAAGCACATAAATTTGTGATATTTTCTTGAAGTTTGAAAAGTTTGCTTTGACACATTTTCACATCACTTTGTATTTATACAAGTGTATTGCATATTTAGAGAGGTTTTATTTATTTATTTATTTATTTATTTTTTTTAAGGTTAGGCTATAAATCAATTATTATATTAGGCTAAATAAATTTTTATTATATTATGAGCGTCTCTCATCCGTCTGACTCCACTTAATGGAGCAACTAATGGTATTAAAACGGTAAAAATAAGAAGCAACTCAATTACCATCTCACATATGATTATATGCATAATCCTATTAAAATGTTTCAAAATAATATAGAAGTGATTTTATGATAATTATTTCATAAAGAGCACGTAAGATCATTATAAAAGTACTCGTAAATTTGGTGACAAATTCTTTTTTTTTTTTGAAAAGAAAAAAAAATCAAAGAACTTCACAAATTATCATATGGATCTTCTCATTAAAAAAAAAAAAAAAGTAATACTACATATCTTATTTTTTTTTGTTTAACTTAATCAAACTTTGTATATGTGAAGAAAGATGGATCCTACATACAAAATTTTTTAAAAAATTTTATTTTGTATTTAAAAGGTCCATCTTTGTCTATATATACAAAGTTAAATAGAGTTAGACAAAAAATTTAAAATATAGTATTACTAAAAAAAAAAAAACTAAAATATGTTCATAAGAGTCCACAAGTTTGCCAAAATTGTCGTCTTTTATAAGTTAAACACAATTGAATAAAAAAACACAATAGTATCCAATTTTGATCAACAATTGGTCTCTAAAATTTGATCCTATATATCCACAAAAATTTCTCAATCCATTGACTAGAATCTAGATAGTGACTGATATTGTAATGTTAGATTTCGTGAAGAAAACTGGAGAGAGTTAATGATTGGGGCTCTCATGATAACTTTTCCTTTACGGCTTACGGAAAAATGAAAGAAAAGAAAAAGAAAAAAAAAAGAAAGAAGAAAAGTGAGACCAAATTTCGAGTTTAGGTAAAATTATGGAAGATTTTTAAGTTTTGAATATTAATAAGAATTTATTGATGCGATTTCAAGTATAAAAATTATTGTAAATTTTTGTATAAAAAAAAAATTTTAGTAAGTTTTTATTTAAAAATAATAAAAAGTTATTAATTTAATATAAAATAAAAAATTATTAAAAAATGATCGATTAAATATTAGAAATTTAATTAACTTTTAAAGAAAAAAAATAGAAGGACGAAAAGTTGCTTACCAAACAGTGTCTCGGGGTCTCATGATAACTTTTGCTTTACGTGTTGCGGAAAATAAAAGAAAAAAAAAAACGGGAAAGACAAAAGCGGTTGCTTGGAACGTGGGGCAACAAATATCCATGAGGCGACACGTGCAACTGATCAGCAAAACATGCTTATGCTAGATTCATCTTACGTTTGTCCAGATTCTATGGACAACCTTTGGCTGTGAAGCTGCCATGTCAGCATTAACTCCTTTCCACGCCAGATTTTGTCCACAAAATTTTGAAATATTCCATTATCACCCACAAAAAATCTCGCTCTTTTCATTTACCACTCTTCCTAGTTCGTCCCCTGTCTCACTCCATTGCATGGTCCAATGGCTCAATTGCTCTCTCCTGTGTGCACCGAAGCTCTCAAATTCCAAAACCCAGTATTTAATTTGTCCTCAAGAAGCTCATGGGGAATGTTATCAAAGATCACAACTCCTTGGACTGTGTTGGGTCGTGGTGCCAAGAGAAGATGCAGTGGCAGAGTCAGGGTCGCAACTGACGACTCGGCTTCCACCAACGCGGTTGCCGAGGATTATTATGCGGTCTTGGGTCTGGTAATTTTCCAAAACCTGACTTTTTTATTGTTTGTATGAAGAGAAAATCAACATTTTAACCCCATGGGTTAGCTTAAGTGGTAAAAGTGCCTTGGTCTTGACGGTGACCCATTAGGTCTAAGGTTCGAATTTCCTTGAGTGCAAATAAATTCTTGTGGCCACGCTCGCTGGAGAAGCCGGAGTCTTACCTGAAACGTGTGGAGGGGGCGATTTGTATTGGCCTGGGTTTGTCTGACAAGGGTGGTAAACGAAGTGGCCTGTCTAGGACGGTTTCCCGGCATTAAAAAAATAAAAAATAAAAAAAATCAACTTTTTCTTGTAATGGTTGGTTTTGATCCAAGATCTGTATAAGTTAACTAGGACTTGGCAGTTGCTGGATGCGTATGCGTGCCTTATATATGGACTTTTTCGGCAGGCACACACAAACACATGGGTTGATTGCTTGTGATCATATGCTTTGAATGAATTCTAATCATGGTTGAAAGAAAAGGACTTTTTGACTTCATATTCTAGAAATTTCAGGGAAGTAGAAAATCTGAAGGATATGAATGATGCCATTATAAGCATATTTATCTTAACTTAGTTATTTTTGAGGTAATACCATTTCTTGGTTGATAATAGCTAGGTAACTATGGACAATACTTGCGGAATTCTAAAGATTAGATGTGTCCATTGCAGTAGTGAAGATTATATGCCGATGCTTATGGTTAGATGTTGAGAGATTATCAGTTAGTTGCAGTCTATTTGCGATTCTTCTTCCTAAAAATTCATTCAAGTGTTTTTGTGACTGTTGGTGTGAATTGGTTTGCGTCATGTTCCATCTCTACACAAATGTTAAATTAAGGAATATAATCATATCATTAATTACCTTTGTTCTGAGGTGTAAATATGAATGTGAATCCAAATTGAGCTTACATACATATTTCCTTATCTTTTTGAATGGCATTGGGATTGAGCAGGATCAGTAAGGTGGGAAAAATATGCGAACCCCATACTTGGACTTATATATACCTGCTTTTTGTTAGCATCAACGATATTTTATTCTACTTTAGGTAATCCCCCCTAATGAGATAGGGACAAGTCTGTTGATTATGTTACTCTAAGCGTGCCAATAAGATGCTTTGCTAAAAATCAGTAGTAGATATCTAAGTTTGGATTGAGCATTAGCAAATTCACACCATCCTGATATTCCATTATGATCAAGTGGCTATCCATTTTTCTGCATGAGTTTCCTTAGGGTTCTATGAAGTAGACGAATAGTAGGTTGGTGGAGAGGAAAAATAGAAGCCATGGAGATGGCTAAAACAGCATGCTTAGGATATGCGAATTTCTTCGATTGAGTACAATTTAGAATTGTTAAATGTATGGAAGCCCATGTAGTGACAAGAGAACTACTTGTTCAATGGTGAGGGTCATATTATGCATACTCAATATAAAGCAGCCAAACAACTACTTGTTCAATTGTAGGGGACTGAGTGATTGTGTCAAGGGGTTAATTCCCATTTGTACAATTAAGTTTTTAGCAAATTGATTCATTCATCTAAGGTAATCTTCACTTCTATGAGAAAATACCTTTCTCTCTAGTTTTTCCGTTATTAATTTATAGACCATTTGTTGCCATTTACAATGTCTAATCATTGTTTGGCGTGATGTTACTAGCTTCCAGATGCCACACCAGGGCAGATTAAGAAAGCCTATTACAATTGCATGAAAGCTTGCCATCCAGATCTGAGTGGGGATGGTCCAGAGACCACAAATTTCTGCATGTTCATAAACGAGGTCTATGCGGTGGGTTCCCCATTTGGCATGAAATGCTTTAAGCTTAAAGGAGGATTTGATTTAAATCTATTACTGTGCTTCTTCTATAAATGGACTATTGCAGTGCAGGTGCTCAGCGACCCTGTGCAGCGCATGGTTTATGATGAAATTCATGGGTATGCTTTGACTGCAGTCAATCCTTTCCTCAGTGATTCCAGCCCAAAGGATCATGCATTTGTTGATGAATTTAGCTGTATTGGTATGTCTGGACAATGGACTTCTAATTGTTATGCCAATATGTTTTACTTCTTTGGAATGCCTAGCTATCCCCATGGTCTGCAAAGTATCCACAGCTCCCCTTTTTTGTGATGTCAGCATCACATCTCCTTGTATTCTTTTTGATATTTTGAGAAAACGTGAATTATTTATAAATAACTTAAAGAATGGTTTTTGTATCTACTACAAATGGAAAAACCTTATCCAGATTTCGATGCTGATATCTGATGGGAGTACCAAGGCGGTGCTTGTAGATATCAGGGTAACTAAAATCTGATATATGCTTTTTCCATGGCAAGTAGCATTTATAGCAGCACCCGGAAAGACAAAAAAAAGTAGCAATTGTAGCAGCATTCCCATGCAATTGATGGGTTTTGATAACAATGAAATTTTCATATCCTTAATTGAAACACCCTGGTCTCATATTGGGAAGATGAGGAATAGCCTACATAGTCATAACTGCTAAGTCCCACATTGCCTAACTATTAGGTAGAATTAGGCTTTATGAAAAATTCTAAGGAAGCTCCAAATTGACTAGTTCTTTTGGGGTGATAGCGCAAATGTGGCTAGTATTTTTTTCTGGGTCATTACAAATGGTATTAGAGTCTTCTAATAACGCCAGATTATGTGGTACTGGAACACTGCATGACGTGACTTTGACGAAAACGTTAGGAGTTTAAGAGAGGCAATTTTTAACACCCGGGTCTCGTATTAAGAAGATGAGGAGTAGCCCACATAAAGTGGGTGATTTATAAAAATCGTTATGAGTGTTAAGTGTCACATTATCTAGTTACTAGGTGAACCTAGGTTTTATAAGAAATTTTAGAAAAGCTCCAAATTGAATAGTCTTTTTGGGGTAATAGTGGAGATGTGGCAAGTGCTTTTTCCTGAGTCTTTACATTATGTTCTTCACAGGGTGCAAAAATTGTGCCAATGTGGCACCAGATGTCTTCGCAATTGAGGAAGAATTTGGGAGAGCCAGAGTCTACAGCCAGTGTGGGAGCCCTGGATTAGTTCAACAGGCAATTGATACTTGGTGGGTCCTGCTGCTTCATGGATAGTTCTGTTAAAATGAATTTGATGCTTTTTTTTAAACTATTTGTATTTCATGCTGTAGATGCAGTTACACCATATCAAGCTTCTTACAATTATAAATTTTGTGGCTATTGGCCTTTTTATGTTTAAGTTTAGCTAAAAATGATATTTTTCAATGATATTTTGAACTTGTATGAACATAGATTTCAGGTGCACCAATTTAAAAGAAAAAAATTATGGAGCTTCTATTACAAGTTTGGACAGATGTAGAATTGCTTTTGACACAAATTTTGAAGATGCTTAAGCCAGTTTTGGAAACCATCAGCGTAACTCAATGAATGTGCTTTGGCCGTTTGCTGAAAAGCACTTTAGAAATACAGACTGACTACAAAGTCACAAGACAATATATCACAATCGGACAACTAGTATACAAGTTAACGAAAGTTACACAAGTATTTGGAAAAATCTCCTCATTAATCTTTAACCTCTTATGCTTGTTGATGTTGCTGTTTGAAAGTTAAAACTTTAGAATCTTGAATTTTTTAAAATGATTCATCATTGTAGTATCCATTGCATGTTGTGGAATTGCTAGTTTAAAAAAGTTTAGACAATTGAAAAACATCTTCTGTATTTCAGCCCAGTTGATTGCATCCATTGGACATCTGCTGCACAACTATCCTTGCTAGAAGATGAAATGCGCAGGGTTGAAAGAGTAAATGTAAGGCCCACAATAACTATATGGTTTCTGTATCCATGTTTATATAACTATCTCGACCTTCATATTTTAATGCAACTATCTTGAATTGCTTAACTTGCTATAAGCTTGTTACTTGTTTCAGATTGATCAAACTGGTCTTCATATTTATTAACAAGTTTATCTTATGATTTATAGTTTCCTGATCCTACAATATTTACATACCTTTCATACTTGTTAGGTAAACTTTTTCAATGTTTAGTGTAACTCGAGCTATTGCTTTACTTAACCACGATCTTGAATGTGGTTCCCTTAAAATCCTTGAGCTTCTTTTATTGATATGTTAAATCTCTGAACATGTTCTTTTTCTGTTTTTATGGTTGCTTTCTAAGCCAAATGAGGAAAGATGCTCAGATTTGTGGTAAATACTCAATACGCTAGTTAGCAATGTTATGAAGAGCTTTAATTGTGGGCATTAAAGTGTATAGGTTGTTGGTTGTTGATGGTGGTGGAATTTTCTGCTGCCAGCTATGAAGTGGCAACTGATTTCTTTTGCCTTCATTGTTATTCATTTTATTAGATAAATTAGATTTCACTGAATTAAAAATTTTACTTGCTAAAAGTAGTGTGCCAAGGAGAAATTCTCTCCCTCGACTCTTTCCTTGTTTGGTTTGAGATAATCTATTTTCATGAGTGTTCCCCTGATATTTGATATAATTCTTCCCTGCTCCATTCTATGAATTTAAATTTGGTAACTCAGCACAGGAATTGTTCATGACAGGCTTCACTTTTGTTTATGATGGGTATGTGCATAGATTTTGTTTTTTTCACTGACAAATTAAGAATGGTAATACCTTTGTTTATCTTGTCATTTTAATAACTGAAGGAGTTGTGGTTTTCTGATGGATTATCAGGTTGCATTTATGCTTTCAGGAATGGGATCAGCATCCGTGGATGTTTTCCGAATGGTGAGAGTGCTAATTGTGTTATTTTGACAATGTTATCAGTTTTCCAAACCAACAAGGTTTTTCTTCCTATTTGTTCCTAATTTAATTGGAATTAATGCTTAGTTGAGTTAGTTGTATTTATTTCTAAATTTTGCCGTTGTTGTGAAGGTTTACAAAGTTCTTCTATATTAATTGGAATACCTGTAAAAAAGACTCTCATTAAAAGAAATAGCATTTCTTCATTCCTTTTGTGCCAAGCCATAGATTTAGATTTCAATGTAAAATCTCAGGCAAACTCAAACCACCCAGTGATCAATGTGGTTTGCCAGTTTGGCCACAGCACTTAGATTTCACTAAGAATCCAGCACATAACAAGGTACAAGAACTGCCCTTTTACTCTTCAAATCCTATCCCAGAGTACGCCCAGAAATCCCTCTTTCTCACACTTGGGATTCTCTTACTCGAAATAACCCTAAAAGTACAAACATAACGAAACCACAATTGGGTTGATTTTCCCCAGTTAAACTCTCCTTTTGATGTTCATCTTCTTAAAAGATCTTTCAATTTAAAAAGTTTCAGCTGCTAGCCTATCTTTTCTGTCTTGTAGTAGCTTAGCCATTTTAATTGATTTACACTTACTAATGTGGCAGGCATGTACTCGGTGGGAAAAGAGGCAAGCAAAAGTTTTGGTAAGAATTCGTGTATTCCTATTTTTTCCCTTTTATTTTTTGGTTTTTTGTTTTTTGTTTTTTGTTTGTTGTTGTTGGTTTTTTTTTTTTTTCTTCTTTCCTTCTTCTAGGAAGGAGGTCTTGTATACTGATTTACCTGCATCTTCATTTTATTCCAAGCTGATATTTTGTGAATTGCTACCTCTGTATGTGTGATTACTGTATATGTTTAGTTTTTCTTACACCCTGTTCCATGTTGTTATCATCTATTTAAATTTCATGCATTTTTGAACCACATGGGATAGATTTCCACCAAATTTAAATACATTTGTCTTTGGTAAAATGTCAGAAACATGCTTTTACAGTTTGTCAATGGTTAGACCATAGTTGTTTCTGAAAGACTCAGCTTGCACCCGTTCAGCAATGATTACTTTATCATTCATCTATTTAAAGAAAGGCAAATGTGAAGAAGAGATAATTGATTAATTAAATCATTCATATATTTGGAAGAGCGCTCTTTATGGTTTGCCAACAACTTCACTGATCTTTTTTCTAGGCAGTAAAATTTGTTTGGTTCGAACATCTAAAAGTCTGTGCATTCTACTGTTTTTTTTGGAACTAGTTCTTAGGTATATAAATGTGCATTTTTAGTAATTTATTCAGTTAATAGGTAGAACAAATGATAATCCTGAATTTATTGCAGGCACAAGCTAAACTGAGAATGATGAAGCAGAAAGATTCTGATAAAAGTGAAACATACTGGAGCAATCTATGGGGCAAGCCCAGGGAATACCAAAATTCAGGTACGAGGAATTCTGTAAAAGGAAATTGCTATTGTGACTGATGTGTCAAAAACCTTTCTGGTGAAGTTTTTATTTAGCATTTTTACTTTTATGTTCTTTGGTTAATTTCTTGTCATTTAAGTTTTTATTGCCATATTCCTAGTAATTTCTAGAGATTATATTCACTAGTTTCTTTAGATGTTATGATAAAATCTGTCCATAGGGACCCAAATGTTCCTGTTATGGTACAATGAAGCCCTCAGCAGTCTTTCTGCCAGAACTTATATCTTTTTCCCCTGTTGACCAGTGAAGAAATTCCAGCTTTCTTCCCATCTTAAACATCATTTCTCTTCATGGTCTTTTTTTTTTTTTGGTCATTTTTCTTCTTTATCCTTTTTTCTGTGAAAAAAATTTCCTTCTCCTTGTTCTTTTCTTGTAACACCCACCCCCAATCCTTTGATCAGTGAAGAAATTCTAGGTTGCTATTTTAATCATCATTTCTCTTTTTAAATTAATTTTTGTTCAGTTCTTTTTCTTCTTTATCCAATTTTTTTGGTGCAAAATCCTTCTTCTGTTCACACTAGTGTGCATTTTTTTTGGGTTTCTTTCTTTTAGGGATGGGGTAGGCTAGATCTTTATGTCACACTTGTGTTAATGCATTCTCTAGTGACCAGTCTGGTTCCTTTGTAATCACCTTGGATTTAGTAAGTTTCAACAGCCCCTTCTTTTTAACTGGATGCCTGTTTGCTTCCTGACAACACCTTGGTTTTCTTCACTTCATTTTAAAATGGAAGTCTGAAAATTTCAATTAGAAGGCATAAAGGATGCTCATCACTCCTTGGTTCCAAGAGTAATTTGTTGGGAACAATGAATTGTTGCGATTATATGTATCAAACACAGCGGAAAAATCCCAGAGAAAACATGAAGCGAACATGGCTAAGAATCATGCAAAACAAAAAATATGCAAGAGAAGCATACTCACAATACAAGTCAGCTACCACTAGGAAAATGGAGGCTAATTTGATTTCTTTTCTCCTTCTCACTGATAATGGCCAGGGTTAGGGTTTTATGACCTCTAAATCTTCTCCCCCATATCTGATCAAAAGATTAAGAGTACGGGCTCTCAAAAGTATGCATTTAATGCCTACACAAGCTCCCTATTATAGGCACATGTAATGTAATGGAAGTAGGATTAGGAAAAACCCTAACCCCCACTCTATATGCACTGCCACTAGGGTTAGTATGATTGTGTCATTAGGTCAAACCCAATATGGGTAATAATCAGCTTGGGAAGGGACTTAGAAGGAAAAATAAAACTAGATCCAATATGCCTTAGGACACTTGTCATCTCATGATTTGTCCTAAACTACTATTAATTACAATTAATTATACTAAATAATTGTAATTACACTCCGGTATTTATTTTTTATTATTAAAATACTCCCAATGACTTCTTATATTTTGCATTTGACCCCTCCATAAAATAATCTGTAGTCGAATTAAAGTCATAAAATAACTGTCACTTTAATGCACTACCTCTTGACCTTGAGTACCCAACTTAATCCCTTGGTTATTCTTGTACTAGTGAAATCTCATTTCAATTTGTACATATAGTTTTAGTAATTCATACCAAAATACTTAGGCCCGAGATTAAAAATAATCAATTCCTTTAAATCTATCTAAAGGGATATTTCATATTGTTTTGATTAAATCAAAAGATTATAGATTCCATATGGAGAAGTAGTGTTTCTACAATACTACATGTGATCACCCAAAACACCGAGATTTTAACCGTGAAAGATCTCTTTTAAATGTATCAAAGTAACTTCCACTTCACTTTTGAGTTCATATTACTCTCAAGATTAAGAATCAATGCTATAAGTAGTCGTGAATTCAAGTTATTCTTTTGAGAGCAGGTAGAAAAGAAAAACAATTCACTTGGTTTGTTCCTTGCATTGTATTTGCACCAACATATCAATCAGAAGTCTCAACTTTACATGATCAAGATAGATCATCATTATTGAAATATTATAGTTTTATTAAATGGAATGTCCAATTTCATTACTTACTACGAACAATAAGTTTATAAGTTACAAGGTTTATGGTTTAAGATTTTTTATGTGATAATCTTATTAATACACCTTAAACCATCTTCAATATAACTTAAGGACTTACATTTGTATGAGAAGTAATAATCAATAGATGCATACATATAATTAGTAATATACCCTATGTTGTTGAAATAAATCAGCAAATAAACTACTTTAGGGGCATAAACTGTAACATGAATAACTCCTTTAGAAGAATGAAATTGGAATATGATACTTTCTAAAACTTGCTCAAAAATTTCAGAGATATAGAGGCCGAATTGCATGTAAGAGAAACAAGAGAAAGAAATCTACTAATTATCTTTTGGTAATATATCCCAAAGGTATCCTAACCCTCCTTTAGAGATAAAAGTGGCGCCCAATCAGTCTCTGGATGTTATTAGTTAGAGAGTTGTGGCAGTCATGACCTAAAAGTGTGCATAAAAAAGAAGAAGCAGGGTAATGGAGTTAAACATAATGGTCAAATTGTATCTAAATTGATATAAGGGAGTTTGGAATTAAGCACAAACCGCCCGACAAACAGATGTCTTCATTGTCATTGCAATTCATCCTTTGTTAAGCTAAGTGATTTCATTGTCACAAAAAGCAAAAGCATATCAATTGCTTGAGGCAACTAGTCTTGGTATGTTTTTCTATTGCATGTTTGCCAGCCTCCAATGTGCCCTCGTACTACCTTTAAGATTTCATCTGCATCTTTTAATAATCACCTAGGGAAGTGTTTTAGTGAAGCCATAATATAGCATGTTGAGACACCGCTTAACTCAAAAGCTTAAACCTATGGGTTTAGGCCAAGTTATACCATATAAACCACTCACTCTTCTTACTTCTTAGCAATGTAGAATACAAACCTCACAAGTGCACTCACAACAATCTTCTCCTCACTTGTGAGTTTCTTCCACATTAACCCAAACTTCCCCTTGTGTGTGAGTACTTACAAACCAAGAGTGTCACGTATATTCCAAGAGCTGAGTCATACTCTTTTACCAAAGTCAAACCAAATGCGTCAAACCAAATGCGTCAAATCAAGACATTCGTATGAGTAACAATGAGAGCTAAACTTGGCTTTGATACTAATTGTTAGGGACAGAATCACCAAGGGAAGTTTTTTAGTGAGCCCATAATATAGCATGTTGAGACATCATTTAATCAAAAAGCTTAAACCTATGGTTTGAGCCTAATTATGCTATACAAATCACTCACTCTTCTTACGTCTTAGTAATGTGGGATACAAACCTCACAACATAAACTCTGTAATATGTAGGCTCATGAGAATGATGAGAGGCTTCGATTGTTAGATGTTGCAACAGTCATATTAAAATTTAAAGCCAGTTGCTTGGAGTTGTGACATTGATCTACTAATTTAAATATAAGAATCAAAGCTGATTGACATCTATATGGTTGTGGTTGTTGCAGAGGAAGAAGTGAAAGAGAGAGCAAGAAGAGCTGCTGCAGCAGCCCGAAGATGGAGGGAGTACTCAAGGAGAGGTGTCGATAAACCTCCCAGCTTTAAACTCCCAGAGGCAATCTCCAACAAGGAAAATTAACCAGTAAATGCTAATACCCCAACCACCAATATACAATTCTACAATCAATGTAACTAATTTATCATTCCTCGTGTAATCATGTAAAATTCATTTTGCATCAGTGTTACATTGAGATGATAAATTGAATAAATAAAAGTAAATAATATATAGGAGGATTACATGGTAGCTATGATTAATTTGTTTTATGGAAAATATACAAAACAATAAAACAAGAAGCCACCACAAAACACTAAATTTAACCTTCTCTCTATCTCACTCACCCAACACTATCAAACCTACTTGTAAAATTTTAATTATTTTAACTAAAATAATAGGTAGGATTTTAAGAATTTTACTATAGATTTGAGCATTTTAAGAATTTTAATGTGGAATTCAAAATTTAACAAGAAAACCTCTATATCTACCCCTTTAGTACTAGCAGCAACTTGCATTAGATTTTCTTTAAATTTAAGGAATTGAACAAATTTTTGCTTTTTTATTAAAATAAATTCTACAATAGTTTTTATTATCATTTTTATATACCATTTAAATATTAGTTTAAATAAATGATAGGAGAAAGATAAAGCTTTTTTTAATAAAATAATGAAAGGAAAGTAAAAGTCCTACCATAGATTTAGGATAGCACTTTGGGTTCCCTTAGTTTAGGAACACCAAGAGAGTTTATTGCGAGACGCTTTTTTTTTTTTATTAGTTTTTCCTATATTTAGGAAAGAGAATGAGATTTAAGTAGAATTTGATTCCAGTAAAACTGCACCTGAAGTCCATGAGGGGTGTACAATCGGTTGCAATTATTCCATACAAATTGCAACCGTAACTGGGGTCCCTGGTTATTCAATTTTAAACAACCGGTAGGCTGGTTGCGGTTGCCACTAACCGGTTTTAATGCGGTTTTAATCCGGTTATTGCAAGTAGTTACTAACCGGTAACCGGTTTTCAACTAATGGGCCTTTTGGACTATCTTTTAATTTTTTGAGCCTCTATTAAACTTACTTTTTTGTTCTTTTTAAAGCTATTTTATACTCCCATAAAATAGAAATAACATAAAATTAATAAAATTAATTATACTACATAGTATATTTTTTTAAGTTTTAAATTATTATTATTATGTAAGATTTTATTTTTAATATTATATATTAATATATTAATACATATTTAAACTTACTTGGTTATTAGTCAATAACTACAACTGGCCTAGATGGTTATCTGGTCACAATTATTTTTGATTATTCAGTTTCTCGGTTATATGGTTATTAACGGTTAATAACCGTCCCGCTTATACACTTCTACATGAAAAAATGTATTCATTGTTGTTACCTTTTGGGCAACTCTTTGAACCCCTTTATGGATAGGGATACTCCACTCACGTTCTCAATAGGAAACACGATAAATTGAGTTCAAGCAATGCGTGCTTCAACTTTTTAGTTTCTAAAAGAACTCATTATTCCCTTTTCTAGCTTAAATGTTTCATTTCAACCAACAATATGGTTGTTCTCTCCTCAATGAGGAGGAGGGGGGGGGGGATCAAGATATAGTACAATTACTTGTTCGTATTGAAAGCTATACATGTAGCTAATTTCACAAGATCCAAATTTCCCATCCACCTCACTGTATCCCATAAGCCGCCCCCTTGATTCAAGTAGGGGTGTGCAAGTTCACCGCCTACTCATGCTGACCGTGTACTGACCGAGTTTCGACCGCCTACCGCCTACTAGTGGTCGGTAGGCGGAAGAAGAAAATTTCTTCCGACATTTGTTAGTCGATAGACGAAAATGGTTTTATACCGACCGTCTTCGATTTTAACCGACATTCACATTCTCATAATCAATATAATTGAAAATGAGAAAAATTCACATTTTTAAAAATCTAATCATGTTGTGCCACATCAATTTGTAAGTTTTTTGTAAAAATTTTTTTAAAGTATTTTATGATGTCACTATGAGAATATAAATGACCGACTTAATAGGTTTGTGAATGTTGATTATGAAAATGTAAATTTGAAACAGGTTTTTATATTATTGGGCCATATTATATTTTTAAAAAATATCCATAATTTTTTAAAAAATGACCATATTAGAAACTCTATTTTTCGACTAAAAAAACGCATAGGCTGCAAGGCCATAACCTAAAAATTGGCCCAAAAAGTGCATGGGCTACCCCAGTCGAACTAGAAACTTGACCCAATTTAACCGACATTTTCGACCGTCATTACCGACAAAAATCGGTAATGTCGGTAGGCGAAACAAGCCCATATGCGGTAAAGTCGGTACAATTTCGACTTTACTGACTGTGATTTGGCGAAAGGCAAAATGCTATTTTCGACATCGACTTAACCGACGAACACCCCTAGACTGAAGAGTGGATCTATGGCCTTTGTGTATATTTNCCCCCCATTTCTTCCTTTTTTTACTTTGCCTCCTTTCATCAAGTTCCTTCCTTTTTGGTATTGGAGGCTTCATGCACTGATGTCCCTTTTTATCAAGTTTTCTTTGCTTGTTGCGGCAGCCCCCACCACTTGCAACTCAAACTGAAGACTTCGTATGTGAGCTTTTGCTGCAATGTCAGCAATCTTTCCAGTGGCCCTTTCCTTAGCCGATGGGCTTTGGTCCATTTCCAAATTTGCAATGTTTTCTTTAGCATTGTATTGGTTAGCTTGAGGTGATTGTAGACGCCCCATTATTTGTTTTTTTTTCCCCTTGTTTTTCCATGAAATTTCTTTGTATTTCACATTTAATGCGATAGAATTATTATCTTACCTGTCATTGTACTTAATTTAAAGAATACTAACGGTTATACATGATAAGAAAGAAAGGAAAGATTTAAAAAAAAAAAAAAAATTGGGAAAAAAGTTCTCGTACTCCCTTAAATTATTACTCAATTAATAATGTCCCTTTTAATTTTTTAATTGTAACAATATTTTTTAAACTACCAAACAATTGTCAATATTCTCTAAGAATGAAAATACCCCCAAACTTCCATTCATCACAACACGCCGACACTCACAATTAGTATTGCCAACTCTTTTTTTGTTTTGTTTTGTTTTATTTTTTTGTTTTCATTTTTTATTTTTTATTTTTTTATTTTTTATTTATTATTTTTTTTCAGTGTTGCCAACTCGCACCCAAGGAATTGGGTTTTGCTAGATTCCAACTACAGACCAACAATATTGGTCATTGAAAGCTGGCCACCAGACTCTACACAATTAGTAGTGAAAAACCAAATCACACTGCAGGCTGCAGCGGCTACAATCAATCATCAATGTGGTGCATGCTGGTTGGCTGATCGATTGAGTTGGGTTAATTTTTTCAGTTTTGGTTAACCCAACTGAAATTTATAAGGGATATAGCATGCAGTAGTTATCTATTTTAGAGTTAGTATTGTAGTAATTATCTTTGTTTTATCTCAAAGTCGTAGAATTATTGTTGTTTTAGTATGAGTTATCTCTGAGTAGTTTATTTGTGTTAGGAGTTTATCTTTGAGTAGTTTATTTGTATTATGGTTTATCTTTGGGTTACTTATAACATGAGTGATTAATAAAAAGTAAGTAGAAATTAATCCAAAAACCTTGTGTTTGAAAAATGTCTAGATTTCCTTAAAATTTAAAGTTTAAGTTCTCTCAAAACCTAACAATTATCCTATTATGTGTTTGATGAATCGTAACAAGGCTATTACACAGATATGACTAATATTTTATTAAATTATGAAAAATTAATTGTAGATTTTTAAATTGCTTCGTAAAGACTTTGTCTAGACATGTACCAAGTCCCTCATTTGGGTATGTATTGAATTAAATTGGGCTATATATGCAATTACGGTGAATTACAATTGTGGTTAGTCCTTTTAATTGGGGTATTGCATACGTGTGACTAATATGTTTTATAATTGTAACAAATGGTATCAAAGTAATCCTGGTAATGTTTTATAGCTTTATATGACTTTGTCTCGTGAAGTACCTCTCTTTGGGGTATTCTTCTTCTCGAATTTGGCTATATGAGACATTACGGGGAGCCACAATTGTGGCTAGTCTTTTGGGGGTATCCCACATATGTGTTTAATGTGTCATCCAATTTTCTTCATACGTTAGAATTTTTTGTTGAATTCTAATAAAAGGGTGCCAAAATATTTAAAATATCACTCATTTTTTTAGAATTTTTTTTTTTTTTTAAAATTGCAAGGATTTAGACGTTTTTTAAGATTTAATGAAATTTACAAAAATACCTACGCCTGAATCTTTGAAAAAAAAATATGCCTGAATCTTTTTGACAATATATACTATATATATGTATATATAATATATATATATATATTATATTATGACTGAGAATTTAATAAAAAAACAGATGTTGAAATTGAAACATGAATATACTAAATTGAGAGTTTTTAAACTTTATAGTGATCATTTCAAAACGTGAAAGTTTATAAGAGGTTTATGAAGTTTCCCATTTTTTTTATTATTTTTATTAGTTTATTATTATTTTGTATTTCTTCTATCGTTTGAATTTTGAAAGGTTGGATACTCCGCTTCTGTATTATAGTCCACCTGCATGCAATAGGTGGGACTATAATACAGAAGGATCTACATTGATGGATCTTTAATTATTCAAGCAAATGAAGCAATTTTTAGTAAATAAAGACCACAAAAAAAGGGAGAGTAGTAAAGACCACATAAAATTAACATTACTCCTTTGACCGTCTGTTAAATTAACATTCCTCCTTTGAGCGTTATTTTTATTTTTTTTATAGGATCCACAGGAGAAAAGGGCCCTAAGAACTCTATGAACTGCGATTGGTCCTTCAAGAAAGACATCTGGCTGTGAAACCAACGCACCAACGCATGGTTAATATATATCAATCGGTCTGTAACAATTACGCTAGCTATATATACTATATTTGTAATGATTTTGGGGATTTTTTTAAAGAAGAACTGAACTGATAGGGAAACAAATAAGGAAATTGATATGATTCAATGTAAAATGAAAGGAGCATTTAGGATAAATCATATAATTTTTTTCCAAATAACGATAAACTCAAAAAGGTAAATAATTACTAAATAACAAAGACACATATTCTTAGGTAATCTTGAAAAGCTCCTCCTGAAACACGGCTTTCTTATGGAGGATCTCCAATTCAGCAACTTTTATAGCCCTCCACTTCTCCAACAACACTGAAACCTTTTCTTTGTGCATCATTCCAAACTTTATTCCTTTTTCTTTTATGTGATCTCTCATACTTTGCAAAACTTTATTATCAACCATTTCCTTCAACCGTCTCTTTTTCGGAACAACTTCTTGTTCGTCAGCAAGAACAGCACTCTTTTGGGAAACATTTTGTTCATCAGCAACAACAGTACTATTATTATCAACCATTTCCTTCAACCGTCTCTTTTTGGGAACAACTTCTTGTTCGTCAGCAAGAACAGCACTCTTTTGGGAAAGAACTTTTTGTTCATCAGCAACAACAGTACTACTCTTTCTCTTCTTCTTTGAATGTTGGCGACGGTGATCTTCTCCAGAATCTTTCTTGCTTTCACTCCTTTTTTTGTTGCGTTTAGAGTCCTTCCTTTTCTCGGGAGTGGGAAAATCCTCGATTCCTTTCACTTTCTTTGGCCCTTCCTCATCTTCTGAATCCGGAACAATGTGATTGGTGAAATCTTCCATATCTTCTGAATCCGGAACAATGTGATTGGTGAAATCTTCCATTGGATTTGGGGCTCAGGTTTTTGCAAAAGATCAACTCTTTCTTGTTGGCAAAGGGATAATCATATACTTATAATATGTAGTGATTTTTTCGACCCTTCAGTTGTCGTACGTGATGATGACTCTTGAGTTTTGCATTATCTGTTTATTTGGGTATGAATCGTATGATGAAAGAATTGAAAGAGAGTTAATTGTCCATCTATTTGCGAGAGAGAGAGAGTATTACAGAGAGCAAAAGTCTTTTAGATTATTGAAACAAACAACGTGACTTTTCATCTTTCACGTTATATTATTGAAACAAATAAGTAGAGTTTAAAAAAAAAAAAAACATTAAATGTAGATCGAATCAAATGAAAGGTGTGGATGAAACTCCAATTTGTCATCTTTATTATCTTTTATTATCCTTATCTTTGGGTAAGGATGAAACTCCAATTTG
The DNA here is from genome assembly GCA_900184695.1 of Betula pendula. Classification (NCBI taxonomy): domain Eukaryota; kingdom Viridiplantae; phylum Streptophyta; class Magnoliopsida; order Fagales; family Betulaceae; genus Betula; species Betula pendula. Next base: position 40,119 of record FXXK01001864.1, read on the forward strand.
TGTAGAAATTATCTCCTAATGAGAAAAGTAGAATTAGTCTTGAACTTTTAGTTTGAAAAAGGTCTAAATTCCATTACTTGTTTAATTAATCATTCACGTAACACTAAAATTTCAAAATAAATTTAAAAAAATTGTAGTCATGCCCTTGCAACACTACGACTATTTCCATGCCAAAAAAAAAAAAAAGTTGAGGTACGTGGAAGAAGCTCATGGATTCTACATTTGATTTCTCAGCCCCCCAAAAAAATATATTT
>FXXK01001864.1:42955-58303 GCA_900184695.1 Betula pendula
GCATAGTTAAGGCCTTAATTAATTAGCCGTTTTAAGAGTTTCTGTATACCACCGAGGGTGGTAGTCTAGTGGCAAGCCATTGTCCATGGAGAATCGGATCCATGAGGCCCCAGGTTCGACTCCCGAAATGGGAATCCTTGGGTATACCTCTTGGAAACCTGTCATGGGGGGTGACGTGTCGCTAGTGCCCTGGTGGGGTGGGAATTAGGCTATGGCTCGGTCGGTCTTGAGGGTGCGCCTGCGGTTCCCTCTGTAGGTCCCTCCTGAGCGGCGCCCCGCGGATTGGTGCTACTATGGTCACGCCCAGGTAGGACAGTTACGTTGGCCTCCCCCTCCAATCCTTTTAATTAGAAAAAAAAAAAAAGAGTTTCTGTATGATTTTCTCGTATGGTGTGTTTCTCAAACTTTGATGAAGCAGGGAATTTGAATTATGAAGCATTAAATAATAATAAAAAAAATTATTTTGGGTTCAAATGGTAAGAACTTTGGTCTTGGTGACAATTTTCATAAGGTTCAAATCCTTTTGGATGCAAATAATTTTTTAGGGCCAACCCACCAGTGAAATTGGAGTATTATCTGATATGTCTGGAAGGAGTCTTTTGCACAGGCCCAAGATTTACTGGACAGGGATGGCTTGGTGAGTACACGAAGTGGCCATCCCNGCATAGTTGAGGCCTTAATTAATTAGCCTTTTAAGAGTTTCTGTATGATTTTCTCGTATGGTGTGTTTCTCAAACTTTGATGAAGCAGGGAATTTGAATTATGAAGCATTTAATAATAATAAAAAAAATTATTTTGGGTTCAAATGGTAAGAGCTTTGGTCTTGGTGACAATTTTCATAAGGTTCAAATCCCTTTGGATGCAAATAATTTTTTAGGGCCAACCCACCAGTGAAATCGGAGTATTATCTGATATGTCTGGAAGGAGTCTTTTGCACAGGCCCAAGGTTTACTGGACAGGGATGCCTTGGTGAGTACACGAAGTGGCCATCCCTTTGAGAGATTCTTAGTCATCAAATTTTTCTTTTTCACAATTTGTTGGTTTTCTGGGTTTAAGTGGGCTGTGATAATTTCCTTCAAAATTATCATATCATTTATGTTGTTGTTTTACTATTCTCTGTATCATATCATATCATTTATGTTCAGAAGCAATATTTTCAAGCCCAAAAAAGAATTGGATAGATGAAAGTTGAGAGTATAGTTTTCTATTTTTTTTTATTGGGTTGCATTTTGCAGCAATTTGATGCTGGGGTTTTTTATTTTTTATTTTTATTTGTAAGTGATACTTATAGGTATTTGGGTATGATGAAAGAAAATTAACAATATGCTAATAATATAAATGATTGTAATGGAAAGGGTAAATGAGGAGTCATACCAAATTAATATACTAATAATATAAATGATATGGAAGTAGTGCTAATAATGTATATATAATTATAAAAAACTGAAAATTAACTAGTTTTTTTTTTTTTTTTTTTTTTTGCATTATGCGTGTTTGTACTACATATGGGAAACTACATTTACAGTGAACACTCTATTGAGAATGCTTCAGCATTCTCATTCGGCTCTCTACTTTTATTCTCAAAATAGTGAGTAAAATCAATTTTTTTTACTTTAGAGAGCCATTTTTTTTAAACACCTACATCCAGCTCCCTAAACTAAGGATTCACTTTGACTTTTTTATTTAAATATTAATATTTTAAGAATTTTTTTATTCTTTCTCCAATAAATAAAATTGTAAAAATAAAAAAGTTTGAGAGAGAAATTAATATTTTATTATAAAAAAGAAGAGTAGGAAGTGAAATGACTTGGAAGGATTCCTCGTCATCAAAAAATTTTCTTCAAAATTTGTTGGTTTCTTGAGTTTAAGTGGGTTGTGATAATTTCTTTCATAATAATTATCATATCATTTATGTTTATGTTTTACTAATAATTCGCTGTATCATATCATACCATTTATGTGAATCAGAAGTGATATTAAAATCGGAATTGGAAAACAAGAAAAGAAGAGAGAGCACAAAAATGGGCAGTTGCCTTTTGCATTTGCCACTTGAAGAGTTTATGGAAACATTCAACTTAGAGAAAGCCGTCTGCAACCATGGCTTCTTCATGATGGCTCCAAACTCCTGGATTCCATCCACCAAAACTCTTCAACGCCCACTACGGCTTGCAAACTCCCCCACCTCTGTCAATGTTTCTATTTCACACCCTCCGGATAGCACCTCCATTGTTATACAAGTTCATGACATTGAAAATGTTTCTCCTGAAGATGAGAAACTTATACTGGTACTACTCTCTCTCTCTCTCTAATCACTTATATAAAAGACATTGTAAAAAAGAATTGGAAAATTTCACTTATCATTCATCATCTTTAATCACTTTTATAATCATACTCTTAAACTTTAAAAGTGTCAATTTAGGGTAATTATCTTTCATAAATTTGCAACGTCAACCTTCCCATCTAAATTTAGCGTTAAATCCCCAAAGTACCCATGTCCTTTTTGTTTTTAAAATTTAATTATTAAATCAATGTGTTTTGTAATTTTATAAACATCTTAGGAGTATTTTGAAAATTTCGCTAATCAATTTAGACGGTAGGGTTGACATTGCAAACTTCTAAAAGATGGTAACCTTAAATTGATACATTTTAAAGTTTATGAGTATTATTGCAAAAATGATGAAAGATGAGGTGGTGGTAAGTGAAGCTTTTCCTACAAAGAATGAAAAATAAAAAAAATAAAAATTTAATGGGTCCTCGCATGAATATGGCAGGAACAAGTATGTCGAATGTTAAGGATAACATCAAGAGATAAAAATAATTTAATGGCGTTTCAAAAAATACATCCAGAAGCAGAGAAGAAAGGTTTCGGTCGAATCTTTCGTTCTCCGACAATTTTTGAAGATGCTATTAAGTCAATCCTTCTTTGCAATTGCAAGTAAGTTATCAATTTTCTTTTCTAGTTTTCTTTTATTACGTAATAAAACATGTGTATATTATAAGTTGTTTCCTACATTTGCATATGAATTAGGTGGAAGAGGACACTGGACATGGCCAAAGCTCTTTGTGTGCTTCAATCAGAACTAGCAAATGGTTTAATAGCCAAAAAATGTGAAAATCTTGCCGAAGATAAACCTTCCACAAAGAGAGGATTAAAGAGAAAGAAAGGGACTCAAAAACAAAGTAATAAGTTCAACAATAGTCAGGAAAATTGTTCAGATTCACAACTGTTAAAAGGTGAAGATAGGCCATTGGGAAATTTTCCAAGCGCAAAAGAAGTAGCTAGCTTGGACCAAGATTTCTTGAAAAGTCATTGCAATCTTGGGTATAGAGCAGAAAACATTGTTAAACTTGCTAAACATGTTGTGAGTGGAAAGCTTAAGCTTGAAGAGTTTGAAGAAGCATTTGAGAGCTCACCATCTTATGAGATTATATATAAAGAAATGATGAAAATCAAAGGGTTCGGCCCTTTTGCATGCAGTAGCGTAATGATGTGCATGGGATTTTATCAAGTGATTCCAATGGATTCAGAAACTATTCGACATTTGGAAGACGTTCACGGGAGGAAGGTTCCTAAGGTTTGCATGAGGAAGAAATTAGAAGCTGTTCAACAATATGTCAAAGATATTTATGACAAGTATGCACCATTTCAGAGTTTGGCGTACTGGTATATATACGTTTCTTCTTCTCCTTATTATTACTATTATCTGATCTTTTCATTAATTTTGAATTTTGATTTTTCAGCTAAATCATTCTTAATTTTTTTTTTTTTATCAGGTTCGAGCTGTTGGAGTACTATGAAGAGAAATTTGGAAAGCTAAGCGAGTTGCCAAACTCAAGTTATCATGTTGTGACTAGCAGTCACTGAAAAAAAAAATTGAGTTTTATGGCATTTAATAAAAATCATTTTTATAAACCGCAATGAGTCAATTGAAGAGGTTAGGTCATTCAAGGCAGGAAAGAGGTTCATCATATAAATGACTAAATTGATTATTTCTCCTTGATGAAAACTGCCAATGCCTTCTAAAATGTATATAAAGCCCCAAATTCTAATACTAAGTTGTATAGGTCAAGATAGTTTTAGTTCATATGAATGCGAATGCACTAATTAGCAGTGTTGAAGCACAACTTCACTCAAAGCAGAATTCTATATTAAAGACAATTTAAGTTCCAACTCACATTGAATTCATATGAAGAAACTATTCATTGAATTTTTATAGTTAAAGATAATGATTAGATAGTTGAAAAGATCCACTATACATTGAATTCATATGTTATTTGATGTAACCTTTTTTTTTCTTTTATTTATTTATTTATTTATTTTTTATTCAAAGCAGGGGAAATGGAAAGAGGACATTACAGAGGAGGATCTTTGTCACTCCTAAATCTAATAGACAACTGAAAAGGAGAAGAAGTATCAAACACTAGATTTGAAGTGGCCCATCTAGTTACAAGATGTGTACAAACATTTGCACTTCTAGAAATCTTTAAAACTTTCCTAAAAGATAAAGAAGATAACAACAAATTAATGTCGGAAATAACCGACTCAGTGTAGCAAGAATGGTGAGCAAAGAGTCTCCTTCAAAAATAACAGAGGAGCATCCAAAGGAGGCAAGCCTAACAGCTAGGAGAGCAGTCAAAGCTTCCCCTTTGTTAGCATCTATTGAAGGCAGAAAGAGGGGCGAACCGCAACATCAAAATTTACTTTGAATGATCTTAAAGGTGGAGGCGTCCAGAGAGAGAAAATAGGTTGTCTTAAACACTAAGCTTCCAAATGATGAGAAATGGAGTTTTTGATCATTTTCAGTAGATTGCCAAGAACCGGCTGAGTTGCTTCAAAGAGAAGTTTATTCCTATCTAGCCATAAGTTGTCCATTAAAACAAGGGCTGAAATCTGGAATTCTTGGACACAAGATGCAGAAAGACCCAGGATTGCATGGGGTCTCAAATTAATTTAAAATAGCCTTGATCCAATCAGTAAAAGGTAAGGCAGCAAAAGCCATAGTGTTCAGGGCCACTTAGAGTGATGCCATAACAGACTAGCCAGGGGAGAGATCAACAAAAGATGCTGCAAGGATTCTGCAGGGCCATTGCAGAGAGGGCAGCACAGTTTATCCGGATCAGGAAAAGGAAAGAACCTGAAAATATTTGGCCTTATCGGCAAGATGTTCCAAGCAAGCTTCCACAAAAATAAGGATGATGGACATTGGACTGCCCTTTTTAAATGGACGGTCAATAATTGGCCCTTTCCTCTCTGTTTCAAGTGAAATGAAGAGAAGTAATTACAAAATCAAGATACATGTATAAATATCTTTACGAACATTATCATGATAAGAGGTAGCACTCGAATGGTACTCACTCGAAGAGCAAGCTAGTAAAGATAAAGACCAGCCAGAGTCATCACTTGCTGAAGATAAATAACGACTTATCACAACAACTCTTGAAGATAAGAAGTTGTATACGTCAAGATAGTTTTAGATTTGAAATTTTGTAATCTCATTCTATACCTAGATTTTATCTACTCATAATAACTTTAATTATAATATTGACATTGTTGAGGGATAAATGCAAAATTAGTCCATATAGTTGGCCTAAATTACAAATCGCTTTTTGTAGTATCAAAGTGAACTCAGAGGTCTTTGTATGTCAAAAAAAAGTTTATGTTAAAACATTGAGTGATGCTACATGTCCAACTCTCTTATCCATCCAACTTTGTATATATGACATTTTTTTTAAGTACAACAATTTAAAGCGACAATATCATAAATACAGTTAGGATTTTGCCGAAGCAAAACATGTTCCACCCTACTAGCTAGTTAAAGCTAACTTTGCAAGACTATGTTGGATGAAGCTGGACAAGCGAATTGGACAAGCGAGTTGGACAACAAGCATTTCTAAAACATTTGACGGATTCCGTTAAGTGTCACATTAGCATCAATAAATAACGACATATGTCACTCGTAATAAAAAAAAATATAAATATATTAAATATATAAATATATAAAACTAAAAAAGTTAATTTTTTTTTTTTAAAAAAACTTGGCTTTGATACCAATTGTTAGGGAGAGAATCACCTAAGGTAGTTTTTTAGTGAGCCCATAATATAACGTATTGAAATACTACTTAACCAGAAAGCTTAAGCCTATAAGTTTGGGTCCAACTATGCTATATAAACTAATCACCCTTAACATCTTAGCAATATGAGACACAAATCTCACAAGTGCACTCACAATACAAACTCTGCAATATGTAGGCTTATGAGAATGATGAGGGGCTTCGGTTGTTAGATGTTGCAACAGTCATATTAAAATTTAAAGCCAACTGCTTGGAGTTGTGACATTGATCTACTACTTATTTAAATATAGAAAAATGCTAGACTTACAAAATATTCTTAAAAAAAAAAAAAAAAACTCTAACAAAGTGATGTGGCACAATATGATTTGATTTCTCAAAACTTGGATCACCTTATTTCTAATCATGTTGTATCACATCACTTTATAAGTGTTTTTTTTTATAAGATATTTTATAAGCCTAACATTCCACTTAAATATAAGAATCAAAGTTGACTGACATATATATGGTTGCGGTTGTTGCAGAGGAAGAAGTGAAAGAGAGAGCAAGAAGAGCTGCTGCAGTAGCCTAAAGATGGAGGGAGTATTCAAGGAGGGGTGTCGATAAACCTCCCACCTTTAAACTCCCAAAGGCAATCTCCAACAAGGAAAAGTAATCAGTACATGTGAATACCCAACCCACCAATATACAATTCTACAATCAATGTAAAATTCATTTTGCATTAGTGTTACATTGAGATGATAAATACAATAAATTGAATAAATGAAAGAAAATAATATATAGGAGGACTACATGGTAGCTTATGATTAATTTTTTTTATGGAAAATATACAAAACAAAAACAAGAAGCCACCACAAAACACTAAATTTAACCTTCTCTCTATCTCACTCACCCAACACTATCAAACCTACTTGTAAAATTTTAATTATTCTAACTAAAATAACAGGTAGGATTTTAAGAACTTTACTATAGATTTATGATACTCTCGAGGATTTTAAGAATTTTAATGTGGAATTCAAAATTTAACAAGAAAACCTCTACATCTACCCCCTTAGCACTCGTGAACAAATTTTTGTTTTTTTTTTATTAAAATAAACTTTACAATAACTTCTATTATCATATCTATATATCATTTAAATATTCTTTAAATATTAGTTTAAATACATGATAGGAGAAAGAGAAAGCTTTTTTAAATAAAATAATAAAAACGAAAGTAAAAGTCGTATCCTAGATCTATGGTAGCAATTTGGGTTCCCTTGGTTTAGGAACACCAAGAGAGTCGATTGCAAGATGCTTTTTTTTTTTTTTTTTAGTTTTTCCTATATTTAGGGAAGATAATGAGATTTGGGTGGAACTTGGTTCCAGTAAAACTACACTCGAAGCCCATAAGGGGTATACAACTGGTTGCGGTTATTCCCTACAAACTGCAACCACAACCGGGGTCCCCAGTTATTCAATTTTAAATAATCGCAGCTATAACCAGTTTCAATGCGGTTTTAAATCAGTTAGTGAAACCAGTTACTAACGAGTAACCAGTTTTCAACTAATTGACCTTTTGGACTATCTTTTAATTTTTTGGGCTATTTTAAACTCACTTTTTGATTCTTTTTAGAGCTATTTTATACTCCCATAAAATATAAATAACATAAAAATTAAACCTCTATAATAAAATTAAGGGATAATTCCTTTTTTAGTACCTAGGTTTTAACCTTTTTTTTTTTTTTAAAAAAAATTTTGGGACATAGGGTGCGTGCGTTTGGGATTGCGGTTTCATAGACAATAAGTACAATTTTAAACCAATTCGTAAAAACTGGATTGTTTGAAAACTGCGTTTTTTAAAAATTGCGATTTAAAAACGCATATTTTCTGCGTTTTCAAATCGCAAGTAAGGAGGTGCTTTTTTGAAAACACAGAATTTTAAAGGCTAAATTGCCATTTTAAAGGCCAAACTGCGATTTTACCAAACGCTTAACTGCGTTTTCAAAAATCATGTTTTAAAATCGTATTTTTTAAAATCGCTATTTTTAAAATAGCAATCCCAAATGGACCCGTAGAAGAACTTGAGTTATGGGTAAAGACACAAATGGTACCTTCGTTAACTTTTTTTAAAAAATTTTAACGACAATCCATGTGTTTACACTAAAACCTGCTACGTGTCACTAAAGCTTTTTTAAAAAATAATAAAAAATCAAAACATAAAAATAAAAATAAAATAAAAACAAATTTTTTTTTTTTATTTTTTATTTTTTTAAAAAAGGGGTAAGCGGTGGCTCCCTTGCAGCCCATGGGGGTGGCTAAAACCACCCCCTACGGCCAGTATGGGGGTGGCCGAACCACCCCCATGGGCTATAAGGGTGGTTGAGCCACCCTCATAGGCCAAAATAAGGGTAGCCTAAACCGCCCCCAAGGCCCTTGGGGGTGGCCTAAACCGCCCCCAAGGCCCTTGGGGGTGGCCGAAACCACCCCCAAGGCCCTTGGGTGTGGCTCGGCCACCCCTGTTTGGCCTGAGGGTAGTTTCGGCCACCACCTACGGCCGGTATGGAAAACCAATTAGTAGCAGAAAACCAAACCACACTGCAGTGGCTACGATCAATGTGGTGCTGGTTGGCTAATTGATTGTGTTGGGTTAATTTTCAATTTTGGATAGAGTTCCCTGAATTAAATCATTAAGGCTTAACATGAGCATGTGTCAAATCCTGCATTGGTTATGTAGATATTGTAAGACTTGGACCATTTAAGTGATTGCGGAGAACTCTAATTGTGGTTAATCAATTTGGGCTTGTTATGATAATAAATTATAATGATATAGTATGCAGTAGTTATCTATTTTAGAGTCAGTATTGTACTAATTATTTTTGTTTTATCCCAAAGTCGTAGAGTTAGTATTGTTTTAGTATGAGTTATACATCTCTGAGTAGTTTATTTGTATTAGAAGTTTGTCTTCGAGTAGTTTATTTGTATAAGGGTTTATTTTCAGGTAGACATAGGATTTAATCTCCTATTCTATGTCTTTGTAATTATCTTATTTATAGGCGTGAGTGATTAATAAAAAGTAAGCAGAAATTAATCGAAAACCTTATATTTGAAAAAGATTTAGGTTCTTTCAGAATTTAAAAGGTATAGGTTTCCTTAGAATCTAAGGTATAAGTTCCTTCAGAACCTAACAAAATTATCCCGTTATGTGTTTAATAAATCATTCCCGTAATAGGGCTACATAGGTATGATTAATATTTTCTTGGATTATGAAAAATGTATCGTAGATTCCTAAATTGTATTGTAAAGATAGACTTTGTTTAGACATGTGCTGAGTCCCAAATTGGGTATGTATTAAATTAAATTGGGCTATATATGCAATTACGGTGAGTTACAATTGTGGTTAGTCCTTTTAATTGGGGTATTGCATGCATGTGACTAATATGTTTTATAGTTGTAACAAATAGTATCAAAGTAGACCTGGTAATGTTTTATTGTTTTATATGACTTTGTCTCGTAAAGTGCCTCTCTTTGGGGTATTCTTCTTCTCAAATTTGGCTATATGAGTGATTATGGGGAGCCACAATTGTGGCTAGTCTTATTGGGGTATCCCACATGTGTTTAATGTGTCCTCTAATTGAATAGAAAAAAGAAAAAGAAAAAAGTATCCTCTAATTGTAACAAATGGTATCAAAATTAATCTAGTAATGCCATGTGTCTTGAGAGCACCACATCACAACACACCTAAAAGAGTGTGAGCTGGACAGCGTCTATCGTATTTTCTTCACAATAGTTACTGTACCTTTAGTCTTGTGCCTCTTGTTGCCACCTAGCAATGCCAACAAACAACAAAGAAAACTCAAAATTCTCGATCATTTGGTATTTTCAAGTAGTATAAAGTTAAAGCAAGAAGATCGAATAGATACTGATTTTCTCTTTTTGGGCTTATAAACCTTTGCATCATAAAGTATCCACTCTTTGTAGAATCTCCAATCACTTACAGCATTAGGCTATGGTTCTGTTTTGGTTTGAAGCATGCCGTTTTATTTATTTATTATTTTTTTCATTTATTTTTGGAAGAGAAGATTTTTTTTAATTTGTTGGGAGGTTCGCATTCTAGTTTTTTCCAACTGTAAATATGTGAGAATTTTGTTAAAGTAATAATTAAACATCTTCTTATCAGCTTAAGCTTTTAGGACAAGTGGTGATTTAATATGGTATTAGAGTCAAAGGTTCCAAATTCGAACCTTAACTTCGTCATTTACCTCCCAATTTCAATTAAATATTTCACATGTTGAGCCTCATCTATTAAAAGGAAGTTTGAACTCACATGTGAAGGGGAGTGTTAAAGTACTAATTAAACATCTTCCTATTAGCTTAAACTTTTAGGACGGTGATTTAACAAAGTTGATATTATGAGAAATTGGAGACTCCCTGATATGGTGTGTTCCTCTTTGTATGGATTTGTGTGGTTAATGAAATTTACTCTTTAATAAAATAAAAAAAATAAAAAAAAAAACAAGAAGAAGAAGCCGACCTTTTCCCTCTCTTTGCTCTTAATCTGATTTTACATGTTCTGTTAAACATGCATGAAATTGTTTTTAATTTTTTTTTTTAATTTTTTTTATAAGTACTTGGCCTTAAGGGGAGAGAAGGGGAAAGAAAGAGGAGATTCAAACTAATGACCCTACTTCACGAGTATGCACGTAATATTTGTTACTCAAAGCTTACATGTAAATATGTTAGAATTGAAGTTGGCACCACAATCCTAGTCCCAATCACAATCCTAGGCATTACTTAATTAGCCGTTCTTAATAACTAAATTGACATTAGATTTTTATGCAATTGTTTGAGATTTTCTGTTCTTATTTGACTTTTCCACAATCTCAGGCGATCCACAATCTCAAATTTGGCTTAGCTACTGCAAAAAACACTAAAACATATGTGATATAGTTTTTTCATATCTTAGGACATGTTTGGTACGCGTAATAGCTATTCCAAGGAATAGCCTTTATAAAGAATAGAATAAATGTAGTGCATTAGCTTTGAAATATCCATTCTGATGGCTATAAGGGAATAATTATTCATTCAATTGAAGGAATAACCATTCTTTTTAAATTTAAGAGGAATGACTATTCCTTCAATTGAAGGAATAATCATTCCATCATGGCTATAAAAATAGCTATTACAATACTAATTCACTACACTCATTTTTTTCTTAATAAGAGCTATTTCAAGGAATAGTCATTCCGCCGTACCAACGATAACCTAAGTCTTATCCATATTCCCATTGCATTGAAGAAAAAAAAAAAAAAAGAGTAATCGGTATCTGGTATCAAATTTGGCTCTAGAAATCAAGTGTGAACAAATTTATTATACTTCCATTTGTATAAAAAAGCTGTACATCCCTTTCTTCTATTATTATACTTCCATTTGTATGCAAAGCTTAGCCGCAACATTTTGCAAACTACTAAAGGGATCTAGAATTTGCAATTACTTTAATGATTTAAGGAAATTAAGTTGTTATCAATATGTGGATAAGTAACGAATCTGTGTATTTTTTTTTTTTTAAAAATTATTTATTTATTAGGAGAAACTTCAAAACACTTAAGGAGGGGTATCAAAATTTTTTAAATGGAATTAATGGCATCTTTGTGGCCTAATTTAAAAGCATATTTTGGCTGTCATGTTCATAAAATTAAGTAAAAATGGTAAGAATTATATATAATACAAACAAGTTCAAGCAATAAAGTATATGAATTACTGTTAATAGAAACCAATTTCAACAACAAATTTTACTGTAGTCTGACATAAAACACCTGAAAGATGGACTTATCAAAACAGAAATTAATCAAAGCGCATTAACATTACCATTTTAAAACAACAAAAAAAATAAAAAAAAAAAAAAAAAGTCAAGAAAGACTACTACAAGCATTTTCCTTAAAATAAACTGATCTTGAGGGATTAAGTAAAACTGAACCTACCTATACGCATTCAATGCTTGTTGGACTAACTCTTTGTCCAATGTAGCCTTCTTATTGAAGGTCACGCATTCAAATAGTTTATAGTCTTTCCACATTTCTTCTAAGGTTGCCTTGTCTTTCTCCTCTAACTTACTCATGCTCAGTTTATGCTCTCTCACTAAATGGTTTAGACCATAAAAATGTAAATTATGAGATGACTTATGCATTCCAACCATATTGTTTGCTGCATGCAAGGCTTCATTGACATCATCACCAATAGAACCCCATATCTTTTTAGATAGATGAAATAACTTAGCCTCGTGAGGCTTCAAAAATGGAGTGCCTTTGTCCTCTTTTTTCTCACCCTCTCTAGCAATGTTATTTTTAAACTTTTTCTTCAACTTTCCAACCTTGCCAGCCAGCTGAGACTTGGAGACCTTGCGGTGAAATGACCGCCTGAATGTATTAAAAAATTTAGTCATATCACTTTCCGTAGGGTTTATGCGCTTGTTTTCGGCATATTTCAATAAAGCCTTTAGTATGGAGATCTCATCCTCCTCACTCCACACTCTCTCAAATGGCTTTTTATGATTTTTATTTCTTTTCTTGGCGGTCTTAGCGGTGTCAACACTATCCGATTCGATTTGGGTTTCGCAATCAGGATGAAATTCTTTCTCCATAGAGGCAGCAGGCGAAGGAGATGATAAAGCCACATACTCTCCGAGCTCGTTGTCGTAATGGTAGTCGTAATTAACATTTGCCTCTTCTTCTAATGACAATTCCTCGGAGTCGGCTGGCTGTGATGGTTCGTACGTATAATCAGAATCTTTTGGGGAGCTGGAGGGCCATGTTGCAAAAGTAGTTAATGAGTGAGAAAGAAAGTGAGTTTCAAAGAATTATGTATGTGTGAGATAGAATATTGGGAGCAAAAAATGTACAAGTTTAGACATTGAAAACATCAAAATAAGAAAATATTGAAAGCAAGTTTTTGAAAAATGAAAATTAGTCTTCAATATTAAGGGCAAACGAGAAATTAGTCATTCTAATTATTTTAACAGCTTGCTTTTCAAAAAACCAAAAAGTGGCAGATATGAACAATGCACAATCAGATAGTAATATATCATTTGAATCAAAAGATTACCCTAAGAAGAAGTATATAACAATAGGGCTGAAGTTGTTAAAAATAAAAAGAAAAAGTACCAGCTTTGAAGAACATTAATTAGGAATTTAGGCGCTAACAATACAAACATGATCGATCCATAGAACTATGTACCATTTTTAGAAGAAAGAATACTCATCTTAATTAATTTTGTTTTAATTTCATTTTTTTTTTCTTTTTGTCTAGACAAAGCATCAAATAGAGACACCCTAAATAAAATTATATTAAGCATGCAAACAAATGGATCTGGTTCTAGCTAGCCTCTATTGATTAAAAAAGTTGCACATAGTATGAAGAACAGGCTCACCTTTGGCGCTGGCCTTCATCGACAGAAACATCTTTCTGGCCTTCATCGATGACACGACGACGTTTGTTCTTCAACTGAGGCAAGTTCTTCAAGTGATGCAAGATCTTCAACGCTGAAGTTGCATGCTGCTTCATTTTCCTACTCTAGAGAGAGAGAGAGAGAGAGAGAGTGTACGTGTGGGCTTGCAGATTGATTGCTTGTGATAAAGGTGGGCTGGTTTTATAATGATTTTTTTTTTTTTTTTTTTAAGAAAAGGGCTTCCTTCGTTATTTATGATTATTGTCTTTCAACTTCTCTTCTCTATTGGTGTGCCAGCAGATTCGATGGTTTGTTTAATACCTTAATCACTTATAATTCATGATACGTTTCTTAATTTATTTGCAATTAATTACTTCTGTACGTTTGTGACTCTGTAAATTCCTGATAAGGATTCATCATCGTGTTATGATAATACGATTATCATGTATAGGAGTATTATACGGTGCATTTAGTTGGGTAAAGATGAAACTTCAATTAGTAGGAGTTATCTCCCAGTTCGGTGTTAAGAGTTCTAATTTTTGTATTTCTCAAACTTTTAAGTTTGAAAGAAAATTTTAAAAAATTGTAGTCATACCCTTGCGACACTACGATTATTTCCATTCCAAATAAAAAAAAAAAAAAAGGTTGAGGTGGAAGAAGCTCGTGGATTCTACATTTGATTTCTGAGCCCCCCCAAAAAATTAATTATCTCCATCGTTTCTTCAAAGCCTAAACTTAAAATCGATCGCAGTGTCACTTTAACAAAAAAAAAAAATCAATAAAAGACAAAAAAGCTTTTATATATTTATAATGATCTTAGGCAAGTGGAACGGTTCTTTTATAATGTTTTTTATTTTGTAAGGCTGAGCTCTCTTTTTGCTGGCTGAGAAAAAGAAAGAAGAGAAGAGAAACTCTGGGTCTATGCGGTATTTTTCATGCCCAAAAAAGAATTGGATACATGAAAGTTGAGGGTATAGTTTTTTTTTTTTTTATTATTGGGTTGCATTTTGCAGCAATTTAATGCTTATGGGTACTTTTTTTTTTTTTTTGTAAGTGATGCTTATGGGTATTTGGGTATGAATCGTATGATGAAAGAAAGAGAGTTGTCCGTCTATTTGCGAGAGAGAGAGAGAGAGGTATTACAGGGAGCAAAAGTTTTTTAGATAATTGAAACAAACAACGTGACTTTTCATCTTTCACGTATATTTATTGAAACAAAGAAGTAGAGGGGTGTGTGGCTTTTATGCTTCCCATTCCAAGCTTTTTTTTTTTTTTTTTTTTTTTTTTTTTTTTTTAACAAAAAAAAAAAACATTAAATGTAGAATCAAATGAAAGCGGTGTGACTTGATGGCATTAAAGATTATAATCAAGCCTTTAATTAAAGGCAAATTCTGATGGAAGACACCATTGTGGCTAGTAAGCTCACATTGCAGCAGTTCCAATTAATAAAAGAAAAAAAAAATATTGTCTTTTGGTTTCGTATTGAAAAAAGGGAAGAGACTTGGTCTTTAATTAAAATAAATGCTTTGAATGCCAAAGATAAAGTGATTCACCAGAAAATTAATCTACCAATTAATGTCTATCATTAACTCGATCTATTATATATCTATTAAATTTCAAATTTAATAATTCATGCATCCATCCAACAATAGGGCTAGGTCAATTGAATGTAGGTTTATGCACCTAAATTGTCTTTTAGGAATTTTGATCTACAAGAGTATCAAAATAAGTGGGGATTCAATATTGTGGCCGCATGATAATAGTGTTATTAATCGTGGCATTAAGCTAACCTTGTCATTTGGTATAGAGTTTTAAAATGTAAATCTCTCTTTTCTTTTCTTGTTTGAATATTCATTCTT
>FXXK01001865.1:0-11705 GCA_900184695.1 Betula pendula
CCGAGCCACCCCCTTTGACTTTTTTTTTTTTTATTTTTTAATTTTTAATTTGAAAAAATGTAATATAAATTTTGTTTTTTGTTGTGTATTTTGGACCGTCTGATTTAGTTGGTTAAATGTGAACCGTTAGATGATGGTGGTGGATTACAGCTGTAAGGCATAAACTTGCATGGAAATAATCTTGTGTTCCGCATCTCCATGAGCGCACCAGGATCCAACGATCATAAATGAAGCATCAAATAAATTATTTTAATCAATGGTTAGGATGGCTCATTGGGCGACATGAAGCTGAGCTTATGTAATTATGTGTGTAGGAGAAAACCACCTTGTCAAGGCTGCACGCATTTAGACCTTGGGAAGACCATTTTGCCTTGTAAAAATTGACTGCCCGTCAGTTCTACTTCTCCCAAATAATCTCGTCATCTTTCATCTTCTTCTGCAAGGCTCAAGTCTCAAACTCTCAAACCAAAAGAAAAATTCTTAAGTTTCAAACTTTTCCATTCCGTTGTGCATGGTCAATTCTCACTTCACCCATTTGTCATGATATATATATATATATTGTTTCTTTCACTTCTTTATTTTTCTTTTCTCACGCATGAGGGTTCTTTTTTTTCATTTTCGTTTCTCAGTTGTTCGAAGGTGCTCAGTCATTTTTTTCTTCTTCTTCTTCACATCATGCAAATGTTCTATTCTCAATCATTGCTGTCGTCTTTGGCCTTGGGTCCTTTTCAGTTTACTTGAGCCGAGCTCGAATCGAGTACTCAAGTTCGAAATCGACTAATATGATCGAATTTGAACTCGAACTCGCACAGGGGTTACCCCTTAGTGAGCCGAGTTTGATCACAGAAATGGGATTCGTCATGAGCTCAAGCTCGATCCCGAGCAAGACAGAAAAAAATACGAGCCGATCCCGAGCAAGTGGTACTCGCTCAAGACCGGCTCGTATACACCCCTAATCACCATGATCCAATGCAGCTAGTATTCATGTTTCTATGGTGCCTAATATAATGGTGTCTTTACGAATTAAAAAAGTAAATAAATAAAGCCACAGTAGATAAATAGTTAATTAAAGTTGTCTAAAGAAACAGATTACAACAGAAGCGCTTAAAAGAGCATATTTGTTATTGGTATATATAGTAAATCTAATCTAACCGAACACCCTATTTTTGGTAAGTAAACTAGGTATTCACTAGGTTGACTCGCTCACATTTCCTTCAAATAGGATAAGGTTGACTCGCTCACATTTCCTTCAAATAGGATACGTTGACGACTTCAATTTTTTTTTTTTTAGTACTTTTTCATCTTTAGCCTATAGTTTTCACCACTATATTTATAGTGCGTGGAGAACATATGAACGTTATTCAGATTTCTCTTAGAAATTAAGCCACACATCATAGTCAACAAACAAACAACATGATCTCTCCAAATAGAAATGTAATGTTGCTACTAATGTGGCTTATGTTGTCTCTGAATATTGTTGTTGCAGAACTCGGGAAACATTCACAAAACATCGTCAGAATCTATAATCATTTGAAGAATGGCGTGGAGCTTACCCTTCACTGTAAATCAGATGAAACCAATCTTGGCGTCCACACAGTCAAACAAGCTGGGAAATACGAGTTCCAGTTTGAACCAGAGTTTTGGGAGATTAGGCTATTTTCCTGTAAATTTCAGTGGGAAGATGAAACGCACTCGTATATTGTCTACAACAATGCTAGAGACAAGATTTACGGCCCTTATTACTCTTGGCAGGTTTTTAATACTCAACTATGTGAATTAAAAAAACATTCTAAACGATGCAAAGACTGGTGATTACAAGCCTGCATCATTCAAAATAAAGAGCTCTTCACGTACACCTTATTATGTGAATTTTGAAATAAAGCGCAAACTAATATCCTATTAGTCACCTAGTTTGCCTATTTTCAAAAATAACGGTAATTGTTTACCACTATATCTACGTTGTGCGGGGACCATTTGAAATTCATTCAAATTTCTCTTATAGAGTACCTTTTGTAGAACAATAATCTTGACCATAATAATTAAGAAAATATGAGTATTATAGCTTTTACTACAATCTCTACCTTATTAAACGCTGTCCCACGTAAATGTTTGGCCTCATTCTTTTTTTTTAAAAAAAAAGTACACATATACCCTCAAGTTATCACCTCATTATCAATTTCATTGTTAATGTCTTCTCTAACTATCAATTGTGTCAATATCCTCCCTTACACAGCCAAATTTAACTATTATTACTCTTTTTTGGGATCCAAATCCCTTCATATTCTCAAAATATGAGAATTTCATATTTCAAAATCTTAAGCTTCCATTTAATCTAATGGACCAAAAATCATGCTAGCTATTTAATTGTACCATTAGCCACCTTTTTAAAATTAAAAAAACAAATGAAATATTCAAAACTATTTCAAAGCTAGCGCCCTCTCCTATTCTTATGCCAAACGAAATTTAGCCCCAAAATTTTCCCCCTATCTTTAGAGCTCCTCCCTCCCCTTCACGCCCCAAAATCAACCAGATCCAGACAATGAACGCCAAGTCACGAACCATCATACATTGCTGAGCTTGGGCGACGCTGGGTTCACGACCATACGCCACGAGCCCACAAGAACCATACATCGCCAAGCCTACAGCCACCGTACACCGTTGAAGAACCACCACACGCCCGTTGGGGACGAACCACAACCACCGTGCAAAGGTAACTTCTCTCTTTTTTCCTTTTGATTTCCTCTAGTGGTGTGACCCCAGCTCCAGCTTTTCCTTGCTGTTTTCGATTTATTTTTGGTTTGTGGGCTGTTTGGTTTTTCTCTAGGGATGAAACTTCACCATTTGGATAATTAATTTTGTGTGCCTAATGATTTTTGTATGACGAATATGATAAAAATGATCATGTTCTTATATACACAAATAGGGTGACTGAAACGGGATGGAAATAACCAAAGAGACACAGGTGGAGGCCCTTGGTGCTGCTGCGGAAAGGTTGTTTTCTTTTGATCCCAAATTGATTAGGGAAATTCTTGCTAATTAGAGGAGTACTTGTTTCTCAGTTCAATTGAGAAATTCTTGTCAGTTTTAGAGGTTTTTCTTTGGATGTTAAGCAGGGTTTTTAAGTGTAAATGGTAGTTTTGCATTGGTAAGGCACAGTGGGTAGATGCTTTCTTATTCCAATTTGATGATGCTGTTCTTGGATATTTGAGGGTTAATTTCTTTTAGCTTAGTTAGAGGGTTATGATGGTTATGCTTTAGTCTTCTGCCTTTTAGTTTGAAGGCATAAGAGTATGTTCTTTGAGGTAATTTTCCTTCTAAAGGAATTTTTGATGAGAATCCTATTGTTAGCTTTCATTTAATATATTGCTATATGTTGAATGAATAAATTACATTGACAAGTATGGGTGATCTCTCATTGAGAGTTAGAAAGGTGGTCCATGTTTCACAGCTTATCATCTTCCATGCTTCTTTTAAAAACGTGGTCCACGTCCTGTGACTAATGCCTATTACGACTAACCGAGAGATAATGATGCCCGGGAAAAAGAAAAAAAGAAAAAAAAAAAGAGAGAGACAATGATGCTTCTTCATATTAAAACGACAACACATTGGAAGCGTTTCTGTACAGTGTTATACTTTTGATCCATTGTGTGATTGTGAGACCTAATACTTGATATATGATGAGAGGCATATATATATGTAACCAAGGGAAGAAAAAAAAAATACATGACCATGCAAGAATAAGGTACTTGATCGTATGCCATTAGGGATCCCTAATCTCGTGAAATAGACTACAAGACGCCCCTGATCTACAAGCAAACTAGACAGGGATGTGTGGTGAATTAAATGCCAATTTCAAGTTAAACTTATTGACCGTAATTACATGTATATGAAAAGAGAACATTTGCTAGGCTGAGAAGTAGTTTAACAGGGAATCTACTTAGTCTTCAAAGTGAACCAACATTAGTCTTCAAAGAATAAGGTGCTTGATCGTATGCCATTAGGGATTCCTATTTGGGAGGCCAAAAAATTCCGACGAATAATTAAAGGTAGATAATAAAAAGTTAATTCATAAATAGAATATTGTTAATTAAAGTCAGATTCAACACAACAGGATCCATATGACTTCAACGCCAATACTTCCGTCATGACAATACGTACATGTCGTGGCAATCATCCAAATCATCATCCACATTTCAATTGCCTGAACCAAGAAAATAAGAAAGTCAGTTAAGATACTCGAAACTCTAAAAAATCTGGAAAAGAGATGAATATAAACAATCATAAGCAGAGATAGTTAAACAATTACAAAATGTTTTTAAGAATTTTCAATTCTTTTTTTTTAGTGGTGTGGCTACTTTTGAGGACAACAACCATTTGCAAGATTACTACCGAAGGTGACCTGTTCAAGCTAGGGTCTATACACTCACACCTGTGGAAGATGATGACGAGAAGGAAGAAAACAATAATGTGGTATCATGTACCCTTTCTCTATTCGGTACCCTTGCGTGTACTCTTTTTGATTTTAGAGCTACACATTCTTTCATCTCTGCATCATATGTTAAATTGTGTCATATTAAAACACAATTTATAGGGCATGATTTAACTATAGAAACGCCGGGATGTGAAAAAGTCAAGTGTAATAAGGCAGTGATAGATTAACCTATAAAGATTGATGGTAAAATCTTACTGGCAAGTATGACACTGTTTAAAGAATTAGGGTATGATATAATCCTAGGAATTGATTGGCTATCCAAATATTATTTTAGTATTGACTGCAAAAAAAAGGAGGTCATTTTTAATATGTCAGGAATAGAAGAATTTAAGTTTTGCGGATCGCGAATACGAGATACTTGACCGCTACTCTCTTCCATTCAAGCTAAAAGAAGTATTCTGTAATACCTCAGTTTTTATGTAATAGAACCGTAAACGGAAACCTCTGATCTCTACATGACATTATTACATTAGAGATCAATTTTGCAGCAGATTATTTTTTTTTATTATTTTAATAGGACATAGGAATAAATTAATAACACAAGTGAGCTGACTGAATTACCTTGTGACATTTAAAGAATGTTAACACATGTTCTAATATTATATATATGTGCATACGAGATGCACCAAATAAAAGCAAGGTAGAAGCAAAGTGCCACATACTGCACACAGTTGCAACATCAAACTAGTTTAAACAGAAAACAGGTTAAGGCTAACAATATAAGCCATAATAAACAAAACAATAAAAGATAGATATATAACAAAACACTGTCTCCTCAATAACATACCACATTTTAAAAGCTGGTGGTATGTTAACAGATGTTTAATTATACACACTCCTTCCTACTATTAGTGGTGGAACAAACGTTCCAAATTTTAAAAGCTCAATTCCATATTTTGAAGAATATTACCCTGGCCTTATCCGATCCGGTACCAGCGACTATTTGTGGTTGCATGTTGAACCATTCACAATTTTATTCGCAAAGACTGCAAGGACACTTGTCCATTACTTAAAGAGGCTCTAAAAGTGATGTACAGGCAAGCTTGGGTTGCTGTCTCACAATGGGTTGCCATGCTTGTTGTTCTGTTCATATCGCCCGGACAGCAACCAGATCAATGAAAGTTCCAAGTTTATGGGGATATACCGAGATGCAATGAACAATGAATTGTGATGTTCACAATTTCATTCACAAGACTGCGGGCACAGTGATCGATTATTTATTTAAAGAGGCTCTAAAAGAACTGTACGGGCAAGCTTGAGTTGATGTCTCACAACAGGTTGCCATGCCTGTTTTTTCGTACATATCACCCGGAGAACGAACAAATCAATAAAACCAAAGTTGTAAGTTTCCTTCTTTTTTTTTTTGGTCCTTTTCGTTTTCGTGTTTTCTTCTTCTTCTTAGTCCTTTTCTCTTGGGTTTTCCTGCAACTTGAGGGTTAGATCTACAGCTTTGAGCCCTCTTCTACGTACACGCCCCCACAACCGTCTTCTCCGGCAAGTTCCGCCTCTTCCCGTTTGCTATGTCTCCGCGAGTGACCTCCAGACGCCGCTCCGGCGCGTGTGAGGTGCACACGCCACCTTTGATCTGGGCTTTTTGTTGCATGCTCCGATTCCCTAACTCTCCGTGCTTCCCTGTGTTGGTTCTCCATGGTTGGATTTTGCTTTTGGGATATGGAGAACTGCAAATCTTGTTGCAGGTTTTGTTACCATTTTTGGGCTGGTTTTCGCCGAACTTGAAGCTCACCTATTCAGAAACTTCTTTGAAGCTGTGGAGTACTTCTGCAGTGAAGCTACTGTGAAAACGCTTTGGGTTTCTATTACAAGAAGGGTCGAGCAGCTATTCTTTGGGCTCCATTTTCCTTCTTGTGTCTGTCACCGCTGTATATGGAAGCCAATGCTCTTAGTTTTCTTGCCAAGATTTAGTTTCAGTGCTGAATTGATTGTAATTGGCTTATTGTTGGGTTGTCCAGCCATTTTCTGTGTTTTGTGTGATGTTTCTTTCCCTTCCCCCTTCCCCCCTCCCTTGTATCCGGCTTAGAAAAATAAAAAAAGTTCTAAAGCTTATGGGAATATACCGGGATGCAATGAGCAATGATATGTGGCAGACGCTTAATGTGAAGTAAAATTTAAATGTTTTGTAACCTAGTATTGGGATTAATTTACGTGCGACATAGGCATGCTCAGCTGTTTTCTTCAATATAAATAATGTCGTTATTCACTAGCTTAATGTTTTGCCTTGTAACTAGCTTCTTAATTTTTTAAATAAAATTGGAGAAAAAAAAAACAAAACAAAAAATTAAAAAACAAAAACAAAACACATTACTAACCACAACTATCAAGTTATTATTCTGTCACAAAAAATCAGACCCAAATGAACTACTAAGCGACGAAATGCACTCAAATCCACTTCATTACTACAAGCATTCTTTCATCAGCCCCATCTATGTGATAGCAAATTGTTACTATACGATGGTTAATACACAACAACATTGAGAAAATGACCAAACACCTATTCCTAAAAGGGCAGCATCTCTTGATTAATACCTTGATGTGATATAAAATGAACACACATCAATATTAAAGCAAGACCCAAGCATAGCTCGCATAACGTAGTTAGAAGAAAATGTAATCACCTCTTGATTATATATTTTTTTTAATGGAATTTGTTTGTGTATATATTTTTAGCATGCCTGTACTAATTAACTAGTGTGACTTTGTTTGTGTATTGGCCGATTTCTACATGATGTCTGATTTCTTGTTTTGATGAGAATCCTTGTGACAATTAGTTCTTTGTACAGGCTATTAAAACTTGTGGACAATCAATGGCTTGTGAAAACTAGTCTTGATTTTCAGGGCCAATTAATCTTAGAATTTGTTTAAAGCTTAAAATGTTGCAGGAATTACACCAGCATTAGATTTGATCATGGCATTGTTATTGGTATCAGTTGAAAAGTTATATATATTGTGGGGTACGTAATATGAATATAGGAGTCTTATGTTGTGTAATATTATCTCTTTCATATATCTATTATATGTGAAACTTACCATGTGTATATAACATCTATCTAACTAGTAACTACATACCTTGACAAACTTTGTGTATTGTGGCTGTGGTTGTTAAATTTTTAGGGTTTTTTTTGTGTTTTAAATAGTAATAAAAGGAAATGATGTGATATAAAGTAGAGAGAATGTTATTAATTTTTTATATAGAAAAGTAAAAAAGTTTTGTTTTTTAGTGAGTTTTTTATTTGAATAGTAATAAAAAATGAGTGATGTGATATAAAAAAATAAAAAATTGTTAAAAAATGATTGATAGAATATTAAAAGTTATGTTAATTTTGAGGGAGAAAAAAAAAAAGAAAAGGGGAAAGGGTTTAACAAACTAAGCCTTGTAATTCTTATGGAGGGCATTGCAGCAATTTGAGGTTCTGTGAATAGAGTGAAAGCAGATCATCCTTTTGTGTTTTTGGAATGATGTTGAATGCAGTGCCACATATTTGTACTTTTTTTTTTTATTTGAAATTGCTTCTTGTTATTAGTTAGACGGTTATATTGTGGGGTAATAAGGATAGTAATCTTGTGTATATTATTTCTTTCATGTATCTGTTATATATGAAAATTATTTATTTATGTTTTTTCATGAAACGTCCATAGTGAAACTTTCATTGCCATTTAACATGGAGGAATATCGTCAAATGTTATACTTCAATGGCTTATCCACCGCTGCCTTAGCTAATAAATGAGGTATAGAATTGACTTCAAGTCAGATGTGATTAAGGCTCCGTTTATTTCAATGTAAAATATTTTTTATTAAAAAATGTGAATATAGTATTTGGCGTATATAGAAAATTACAAATATTTTTAATATTTTCATTCAATCATATTAATCTATAAAAATAAATTTTTATTCCCAACAAAAAAATATTAATATAAAAAATTAACCTAAAAATTTGAGTTCTGGCACTGGTTCAATAGAGGTCCAATGGTGGTCCGGTGGTTTGAAAATGAAAAATTCAAACTCAGAAAACGGTTTATGAAATTTAAAAACAAAAACAACAATTTTTAAAAAATAAAGAAGCTTTTTTGGTCAAACCAACAAATTTTTTGTTTGACTATTATTTTCGGTCGCATCAAACACTGAAAATAGGGAAAAAGTTTTTTTTAAAAATATTTTATGCCGAAACAAACGAAACCTAAGTTTCCATTCTTGCAAGCTACTCCAAGAATTGGCTTCATATCAACAAAAGCTTATGGGAAAAATATAAAAAAGCCCCCCATACTGACAGCCTATTCTAAATGAGCCCCCTGAAATGACAAGTGTGCTATTCCGACCCAACAAACTGCCAATATGGTATAAAAAGGCATCTCCGTTAGCATCTTCCGTCAAGCTGGATGGAAAATATACCACGTGACGTGCACGTGACAAATCTCGCCCGAAACTTCCAATTTTGCCCTTCGTTGGACATTGTGAAATTACGACACCAAACTTTCTCATCATGTTACCGTACCCACCGCCGCTAAAATGGCCTCCGACACCCACAGTGGGACAAACGCCGGCCGGGAAGCCATGGATCTTGCTCTTCTCTGCTATTCTATAGTAAAGCTCGCCGAGCGTTGCCCCGGACTCGACCCACGCGCTTTCGTCCTCCATATTCACAGTAATCGATCTTAAATTGAACATGTCAAGGATGATGAAAGGGGCGTCGGATACATACGAAAGGCCGTCGTAGTCGTGGCCGCCGCTGCGGATTCTGATTTCAAGGCCGTGGATTTTAGAACAGAGTATCGATGCTTGGATGTGAGACGCGTGGGTGGGGGTTACTATGAACAATGGTTTTGGGGTTGTCGGTGATGTAATTTCTTAGATGACAAATCGGTGCCGGTGGTGCCGATCCTGAAGCCGGAGCCGCAGAGACTCAGTAGCCGGTCCGGCAGATGGTGCAGCAGGTGACGGGCGTGAGATTCGGTAACTCGCCGGTGCCGGTGGTGCCGATCCTGAAGCCGGAGCCGCAGAGACTTCAGTAGCCGGTTCCGGCAGGCAGTGGTGCAGCAGGTGACGGGCGTGAGATTCGGGTAACTCGCCCGGGTGGCCGGGTGGGTGCCCCGATCCTGAAGCCGGAGCCGTAGAAACTCAGTAGCCGGTTGTAGGGGCCCGGGTGCTTGTCGACCCTGGACACGTCGGCGTTTCTGCTGGACCATCACCGGCAGCAGGTGGTGGGACCCAACTCGGCGGCCGGAGCTGTTATTGGGGTTTCACTTCAAAAGGACAAATGCACGTGTCGTAATTTCACAATGTCCAACGAAGGGCAAAATTGGAAGTTTCGGACGAGATTTGTCACGTGCACGTCACGTGGTATATTTTCCATCCAGCTTGACGGAAGATGCTAACGGAGATGCCTTTTTATACCATATTGGCAGTTTGTTGGGTCGGAATAGCACACTTGTCATTTCAGGGGGCTCATTTAGAATAGGCTGTCAGTATGGGGGGCTTTTTTATATTTTTCCCAAAGCTTATTCTAAGCTTATTCTTGTTGGCAACTCAGACAAAGAATATCATGTGTACTCCATAATCCCAAATTGAAACCCTTTGAATTTAAACTCAAAACCAAAAACCATAAGTGGTGGTGGTTTAATGGCCTCAACGAATTTTCAAAATTGTTAGGCATTTACTAGGGTGAGAATTCGACTCTCGAAATATGAATCCTCAATCCTATTAGCATTTGCCACCTTGAGTCCCATCCATGCTCTGATAGGGCTGGGTTAGATACTGTCTAGGCCCCTATGTATAGGTGTCACTATTGTCACAATCAGTTAAAATTACTACAATTGGTCTCACATACTTGCCTTTTTGTTTTTTTTTTTTTAAAAAAAAACCCAAAACGCTTTAGACAAAATGATCAACGAATTATTTTGTCTCTAAAATCTGTTTATGCTCTCCCTCTCATAGGTCTTTTACTTCACTCAAGAAAACACGTACAGCCCATAAAAGGGTTGAAGCTTATGGCCAAAGAGTCTTTAATCTTTATGTGGCATTAACATCGATTTTTTTTTTTTAATAACATTAACATTGATTGAATTGAGGTAGAATGCCTATTTTTTATTTCTGGATTTGAGCAAGATACAATACAAAAATTTGACATGA
Organism: Betula pendula; assembly: GCA_900184695.1. Lineage (NCBI taxonomy): Eukaryota > Viridiplantae > Streptophyta > Magnoliopsida > Fagales > Betulaceae > Betula > Betula pendula. The sequence goes on from FXXK01001865.1 coordinate 10,635, forward strand.
TACAATACACATTAAATTTATATTTTAACACAAACAATAATTCTTCCTTCCCCCCCCCCCCCCACACCCAATTTTTATTTTTGAGATCCCAAAGTACCACGGGGGGAAGTTACGACTCCCCTCCTCCCCTTCCCCTCTACTTCCTTTCCTCATATCCCTATCCCTTTCTTGCCTCTTCGAAGCTCTATCTGCCTCTTTGCGGAGCCCCTATCCATCACCGCGTTATGCGGGTTATCTATGCTAGCAACTCCATCAACTCCCCTTCCACCATAAGGTCCGCCCAATGTCCCAACTCTCTTCAGCGGTCCTGTCGCCGTTGGATCCTCCCTTTTTGAAGTTTTTAGATTTGCGTTTTTTCAAAACCAAATCTGTCAAGTTCACAAAGCTTTCTCCACTACATGCACGACCTGGCCTCCCCAATCCAGACGCCGCCAACCACGTTGCCGTCGGCTACCACATGCTGGAGCATGACCCACGATGCAACCTGCAAGTGATCTCACTCCGAGCATATCCCACACGCGTTGCGCTGCATGTCCACACGCGTTGGTGGCATGTCCCACACGCATGGCATGTGTTGTTTCTGTGAGCCCCCTCGCTGCGCAGTGAAGGTCCTTTCCGCCATCCATCTACTCTCGTCTTCGCCAGGTGATCTGCTCAGTGCTTTTATTTATTGTTTTTTTACGTTTTTCCTTTATTTTAGTTGTTGGTGTTGTTGCTTTCACTTCACACCGAATTAGTTGAAGCTTCAGACTCATAATCTATGATGGAAACCCCCGTTCAAGGGCATGGAGCAGACTAAAGCAGGTGGCTTGAGATTGGAAGCCCCCTACAGTTCAAGGCATTGGAACAGGAGTAGAAGTGAATCCGTCCAACTTGACAAATGCCCATCTTACTTGAAGTAAAGCAGTTTTCTGCCTGAAGGGATTAAGCGCATTCTTCTGTACGCTCGAACTTCTAGTAGGCAAGTGCAGTTCAAGCGCAGTCTACCAACGCGCCGTCTCATATCAAGTCACGTTGACCTCTTTTTATTCTTTCCCCTTCATTTTCTTCATTTCTCCTCTATTTCTTGAT
>FXXK01001865.1:21373-46716 GCA_900184695.1 Betula pendula
ACCGCCGAAGGGAAAGACCACCATAACGTTTAGGCATGAGATTGAGTGTTATCCACTATAAGATTAAAAATAACAACCAACAACAATATATAGGTTGATTTTAAACCTTTTTCATTTTCCTTTAAAACAAGCTCCGCTTGCTTCCATTTTTAATACTTTTGAGCACTTTAGGATCCTTGAACTAAACCAATAATCAAACATACTTCAAACACATATTAGATACATCAATATATGTTAGACAAATCAAATATCATCAAAGAATACTTAGCAAAACAGATTAACATCAAAAAATCCACAAAATACTCAATAGAGGCCGAATGGTGTAGGGTTAGTTCTTGGTGTTTTCTCATGATTCCAAAGTCCAAAGATCAATGGAAACATGATACAAAATGGCTTTAGAACCCTCCTAAGTGATCATACACAGCCCATGCAAACAGGTTGTGAAAAACCACAAAAATCCCCAAACCTCTCTATTGAGCCGGTTTTGAAGGTATTGAGGAGGATGAGCTTTCATACCTCAAATGGACTCCAAAATGACATCTAAAGGTTTGGTTAGCTTCTGGACACCTCAAGCAAGGTTGTGTATATATTTCTAGACAGTTTGGAGAAGAATGCTCAAAAACCCCCTAGGTGCCGTGAGAGGGTGTGAGTGAGACGAATGGAGAGATTTTTCTGTTTTTGGGTGCATGGAGGAGTGATTTTCGGTGCTGCCCCTCTTCTCTATTTATAGGTGAAGCCAAGGCTTCAAGGGGACTTTGCTCCTCACGCACAAAGCAGCCTAGTCTTGCCATGAAAGCAAAACTTTCCATACAAGCCATCCAAGTCTTCACCAAGTCAAGCTTACTTTATGACTTTTTGTCTTTTGTGCTTTCTTTCCAGCAGCTTCTCCTACTGCCATGTGTCAACTACCCTAGGCTTCCAAATCAGCCAAGAGCCGGCCCCCTACTTAGTGGATTTTAGCGTTTAAAGCTAGATTCGACAGTGAAGGTTTAAGGCTACGGGTTTTAGGCCAAAAGTTAACTATCTCGGAATTGAATTCCGATTTCACCAAACCGAAGTAAAACCATTTATATACTAAATGAGTCCATTTATAATAATAAATCCAAAATGGTAAACTCCATTTTAGAATTAAAGGCCGGGTCAAAGTTGCACATAAGCGATGAATAGATCTCCTTTATGCTTAAAAAGTCAACGTTTGACTTTTATCAAAATCTACTATGGTCGTAGGAGGTTTTGATACAAGGCACCAACGGGCCTTTCAGTTTGAGTAAAACTGACTTGTTTGACCCAGTTTTGATACTTATAAAATTGGTCGATTCAGAACGATCATTTCTAAAGAGATTCTAAAAGGTTTTAACTAGAATTCTTAAGATTTCATGCATGTCTCTAAAACCATTATTGTAGCCTAAATGTAATGCTCTCAACACATAATCATTTTAGTTTAATCAAGTATGTTTAAGAGTTTAGATTCCTTCGGGCGTCACATAATGATAAATATATCATTTAGTTTAATAATAGTGTTTAGAAGATTTGAATTCCTTTGGCGTCACATACTAGATGTAAAACATCCATATCGCTTAATGAACTTGAGTAAAAAAGGCTACGAAGCCAACTAGCCATATCATCAACCACTTCGAACTTCTTACTTTTTGACACGAACACTCAGTGCTTAATGAGGCAAGAAGTTCGGTACTCAGTGCAAAATTCAGAATGGTGGCCGAATTTGTTCTCATCTCTTATTTTTTATCTTATGTATTAATTTTTTTAATTAATTTTAATTTTTTTTTTAAATTTATAAGTACAAATTTCTAATTAAGTCATATTATTTTAATTATAGAAATAAGATTAAATAAAATAATAGATAGATTAAATAATTAATAAATATTCTATATTTAAATATTTAATATTTATTATTATTCTTTTTTTTCTAATAAAAAATGTCAAGGGTTATCATCAACAAGTCACCCAATTGCATTCAAGACATTGAAACAAACATAATTGCTTCAGGGCTCATACTCTCATAAACTATATACTAATGTGCTCAAGATTATTTTCAATTGAAACAAGTAGCATCTCATATGCTAAATACAGACTTTCATAAAGAACTAACCATGATTTAGATTCCTTTAGTCAAATGATCATGTGTTATAATTTTAAGCTCTGTTAATTGAAATGCAGATTCACAATTAAGGTTTTAACACAAATCTTAGGATAACATGATCAATATTCAAAAAAGACAACAAATATTTTCCAAATGCTTTGCCATACCCCAAACTTAAATGAAAACATTACCACAATGTGTAGAAGAGATACAAAACTGGAAGCAAAAGAAAAATTGGCATAAGCACTCTCCCAAATTAATTTTTGGGGTAATAGCGCAGATGTGGCTAGCGCTTTTCCCTGGGTCGTTACAAATGGTATCAGAGCCACCTAGTAACGCCAGGTCATGTGGTACTAGAACACTGCATGACGTGGCCCTGACGAGGACGTCAGGAGTTTAAGAGGGGGAGTTTGTATCACCCCGGTCCCATATTGGGAAGATGAGAAATAGCCTACATAGAGTGGGTGATTTATAAAGAGAGTCATGAGTGTTAAGTCCCACATCGCCTAGTTACTAGGTGAAACTGGGCTTTATAAGTGATTCTAGGGAAACTCCAAAATTGACTAGTCCTTTAGGGGTAATAGCGCAGATGTGGCTAGCGCTTTTCCCTGGGTCGTTACAATAATTGTAACGACCCCAGCCCGACAGGGCTAGGATTGTCAACTTACTTATTCTGAAGCGCAAATAGTCATAAGGTCTACCAGAGCATTTAACTAAATGCTGAAGTAAATGCATTAAATAATTCAAATAAATAGTGTCAACAAAAATCATCTCACTTGGTTTACAAACACCAAGCCTGAAGTTTAGAGCATACTAATAATTAAATGAATACATATCATATAACTTGTGCACTTGCACTTATTATAAAGTAATAAAAATATTTTGATGCAAAGATGATGGCTAGACCCTATCCCAGATCCCCATTCCGGCCTCCTATACCGGCGTATTCGCCACCTGAAAACAAAACATAAAAATTTATGAGCGAGAAAGACTCAGTAAGTATATCCCCAACCATAAATAGTTGGGTTAAATTCATTTTTCTTCGCAAATACTTATACGGAAAATATTATCGTTTTGAAATCGGTACAGGATAACTAATACATACTATATTATGATTAAGGGTAACCCCTTAGTGAAAAGAATAAATAATCCTTAGCAAGGGAGTCATAAAGCACACTCATACTTTGTTTGAAAAATAAGTCTCATATTAGGGCCCGTGTACACTGTTACGCCCCGTGTACTAGGGTTGCGCGGTCTTTACGACCATGGCAACGTCTGTGGCCGCAGACGTGCCTGCTGGCCAGCCGATTAACTTATGGGTGCACTCAGCTTGGCAATTTGATTGATGGAGTACCACCTTCTGGCAGAGCCTCTTTCAGTGGTTGCGCTTCCATCCTGGCTTCGGTACCGAGCGTTTTCTTCTCTGAATCTTCTTGGGCCAAAAGTATCTCCTCCACACACGTGCCCTCATCTTATAAAAGTTTTTCTCATCTCTTTTGCTTCTCTTAGTATCTTTGAGCAACGTGTAGGAGGGTTTTACAACTTGTACTTTCTTTTCTGGTTTATCAACTTTCTAAAAATATAGCTACTTTTCCAAATCAGAACTTCTAAAAATAACTACTTGCTATAATTAGAAAGTAATGATAACAATAACCTTTGAAATATCAAAAAGGATTTATACAGTATACAACTTTTCATTTAAAGAGAAAATTATACTAAACATTTGTGTAAACGAAATAAATTCGCAGATGCATGATCAAAACACATAAGATAATAATGCTCAATTTAAGAAAGATCATGACATGAGCAAACTATGACTTTAGAAGGGGTAGGGAATATACTTACCTCCTAACTGAATTACCAAGAAATTCCTCAACCACTAGCTAGCACCTGAATACAACTTCAGACGTGTTACTACCCTCATACACCTCACTAAAGTAAACTCTTACTAGTAAGGGTTGGACTTGCTAGTCTTTTGAGGATGGCTCTTTAAAGTTATTGTATATCATTACTTCCATGTTTATAGATTGACAATCTCAGAATGGAGATTTAAGGCATACAAAATATTAAAAACAAAAATATATTGTTCTTGGATAATTAAAAAAAAAAAAGGGGTCATGTCTATGTGACGTTTAATTTGAAAGCTAAATTTCTTTGTTGACTCAAATAATCACAACTTTAAAAAGAACTTCAATGCAGAACGCCCCGGGAAAAATTGAAAGAGCAACATAAAATAAAAGAAAAGAAATTATCATGTATGTGTGTTTAAAACTACAAAGGAAAATTTTTAAAACACTTTATTGCACTCCTAAGTGTACTGGCCGAAAGGGAACAACAACACAAGGAAGAAAAGAAAAATTTAAAGGGAAGGAAATCCCTGGGGTACTCGGTACAGCAGTGGGAAAAATAAAAAAAAAAAGAAAGCAAAGTGTATATTGGCCATGATAGCAACGTGACAGTCAGAGGAAAAGAAAAATAAAGTAAGTATATATATGGCATAGATAAAGCAGAAAAGAAAAAAAAACTGGAACAGAAGGGTATCACGGCTTGCCGTGTTACTGCTTCAGATCAACAGAAAAGAAAAGAAAAGAAAAAAAAATCAAAAGAAGAAACTACTTCACCGCTCAGGAAAGCACGTGAACAACAGGAAAGGAAATCAACAAAAAAAAAAATATAGAAGGCTGGTTCACCGTCTGAAGGAGCGTTAATAAACAGAAAAAAAAAAACAGAAAACAAAACAAAATAAGAGTATGTTGGAGGCTGGTTCGGTCAGCAGGACGTGGGAAAAACTGATGTAGATGCTGAATATATATATATATATACAAGATGTCTAATAAAGTCTTCGGTGGTATCCACACTTCTCAAGAAGAGAGAAAAAAAAAAATTCAATAAAAAAAGCATGGCATAAAGCATGACTAAAAGGGAAGGATGGAGAAAATCACCAGTACCTGATCGTTCCTTGTGACGGCAAGGGAAAAAGTTGGAAAAGAAAAGAATGAGGAGAAAGGGTGCAGTGTTTGGGAGAGGAGGACGAGTGAAGGCAGGAGTAATAGACGGCAAGGGAAGAAACTGGAAAAGAAAAAAAAGGACTGTGCGGCGTGGGGATGAGGGAAAGAAAAGTGAATAGGGTTTTATCTCATTCCCCTTAAATACATGTAATAAAGAGAGACAAGGAATAAAAGAAGAAAGAGCAATAAGGTGCTGTCCGAAAATTTCAATGAGGTGTTGTCCAGAATTTTTTTTTTTTTTTTTTGAAAATAATAAAATCAAAAATATAATAATCCATTAGCTAAAAAAAAACATTATTATTAATATTTATTATTACTAATACTTTTATTACCCATAGTCATAAATATGTTTTTAAAACTTTTAAAAATTTTATCCATCCTCATTGCTAACTCAAGTCCACCCTTGACTAAAAATTGGACTTACGGCCAATTTACTATTCTACCCCTAAAGGAAAATCGGGATTGTTACAGTTGGAGTCCCCTATAACTCGTAAGCGTGGGATTGGAGTCCCCTATTAGCCGAGAGGTTGGAGTCCTCTAGAGTGATGCATTGCATAACACGAAAATTGCATGATTGTCATTAATAATACAACAATAAACCAGTAACTTTTATACTTATTGAAACAGTGGAACTCACTTGTTTGCCTATGTAAATGTGATGATGTCATGTTTGCATAGACTGTGATGCAGGTAATGAAGGCGGAGACCCCTTTGTTAGCTTTGATGACTATTAGGCACTACTTTGTCGGGATGTGCTATATCCCGGAAGAGACAACATTTTGTTATATATATGTCTCTTCATATTTTATATGTTTTGATTAATGATAGTTTGTAATATATCTAAACAGCGTGATGTTGCAACTGTATGCCGTCTGTGGCATATACTGCAACTATCTTTTATTTGGTGCATCTGGTATGCACATGTTTGTATTATTAAAACATCTAACGTATTTTTAATTCACGAGGTATTTCAGTCAGCTCTATTGTGTTATGTGAATTATTCCTTGGTGTTTTAAAAGAAAAAAATATTCCGCTGCGAGATTAGAACTCTGAGGTAGTAATGTCACGTGGAAATCGGACGTTTCTGCTTACGGTTCTATTGCATAGAAACCGGGGCGTTACAGTTTGGTATCAGAGCGGTTTCTCTGGTGACCATAGTAGAAGTTAGAACCAAACTATAACTTAAGTAAGTTACAGTTTGGTATCAGAGCGTTCTGCTCTGGGATCACTGGAATTGACCTTACCTAGACTATGTCAGAACTTAGAGTCAGACTATAAGTCACAATTTGATAACATAGCAACTTACTTTGAGGACTAGTAAGAAATTAGTATTACTGTAACTTTAGTAAGTCGCAATATACTACCTCTCATGACCAATAGGATTGACCCTATTAGGATTGAAACTGAGATATGACACAAGAGCTATAGTTAATGAAAAACCATTTTTAAACTCTATAAAAGACTTTGTATGAATCTTTATAGATGTTAAGATTATTAACTGTTGTTTGCAGAAAAAATGTCTGGAGTTAGATAACAAGTATGTATGTGAATTGATTGACTTTAAGTACCTATAATCATCCTTATTAGAGACTCACATCTCTATGATCTAAGGTATAAGTTAGAAATGTACTAAAGCACAGTAGATGAATTGTCTAAATATGTATTTGTGTATATAAAGGATGTTTATGTATATCTATATATATGCCTTTGATTTGGATAAATATATATATATGTATATATATGTCTATTGAGGTGGATATATACCTATGTATAACTATATATATATGTGTATATATAAATTATCTTTGTATTTATATATATACCCTTATAAGTGTTTATTTGCTCCCTCTATAAGCATTAAATTAGAGATTGGTGGTTAGATTATCCTTCGATAAAAGACGTAATATTTTTGAATAAAGGTATTGTTCTTAAATGATCAATGACTAATGATATAATTTTTAAAGCCCATCTATGTTGTTTTGTTGAGTAGGGTTGTTTGAAACAGAAACATGTCGCCTAGACGCCGACCTAGTGTTAATGAGGAAAATGAGGTACCTCACCACGAAAACAATGACGGACCACCTCCACCTCCTCCACCCTATAATGAGGGAATACATCCCACTTTGGCCCAATTCATGGTTGACACAAATAGGCACTTTGCCGAAGTTGTTGACCGTATCCCGGTTAGTGATAGAAGGAATCAAATTGGGTGTACCTTGCGTGACTTCTCGGGTCAACAGTTCCGTCTCTTTGATGGAGTACAAGGACCCTTAGTGGCTGAGGCTTGGATAACAGACATCCAACTGTTGTTTGAGACTCTTGGTTGCACTGACGAACAAAAAGTGGATACATGGAACTAAAACTCACTGCCGAGGCGGGTCGATGGTGGAAGTCCCGTAAAGAATTGCTGGAAATAGGCATGGCACCCGAGGATTACATTTCTTGGGCACAATTCGTAGAAGAATTTAATCGGCGTTTCTTTCCACGTGCTCAACGTCAACTCCGAGCCATCGAATTTCAGAACCTGGTGCAAGGAGCTATGACTGTGGAGCAATACTCCGCTAAGTTCACGGAACTAGCAAGGTTCGCTACGAACCTAATCCCTGATGAGGAATCTAAAGCTGAACGCTTCGAGAACAGTCTGAATCCGCGTATCAAAGAGAGAGTAATGTGCCTTGAAATCAAGGACTACGTCAGGCTGGTTGACGTAGCATCAATTGCAGAGAGAGGCATGCGTGAGACATCTGCTGCCTACAAACTGAAGAAGCGATCGATGTCTCAGGCATCGTACCCAGCCAAGAGGCTTGAAGTGGGTGGTAATTCTCAACCATTTGAGAAACAGAATTTCTCCCCAGCCTTAGGAAACCAAAGACCTTCATGCAGTAAGTGTGGGAAGCTGCATGACGGGGATTGTAAAGCAAGAGGTCTAGGCTATTATCTATACGGCCAGACTGGCCATTTCCAAAGGGAATGCCCAATTAATGCTACAAGGGGGCCAAAGCCCCAAGGAGGCGAATATCAGCAGCAGCGTCCTGCCCAGGCACGGGTATACTCACTTATTCCAGGGAAAGTTGATGTGGACGAAAAAGAAAACAACAATGTGGTGTCAGGTACCCTTTCTTTGTTTAGTACCCTTGCATGTACTCTTTTTGATTCTGGAGCTACACATTCTTTCATCTTTGCATCATATGTTAAATTGTGTCATATAAAAACACAATCTATCGGCTAAGCCTGAAGTTGAAAAGAAGTTGGAAGATATTCCGGTTGTGTGCGATTATCCCGATGTATTCGCCGAAGTTCAATCCAAATCACCGCTTGATCGTGAAATCGAGTATGCAATCGACTTAATGCCGAGAACGGAGCCGATTCATAGAGCACCATACCCAATGGCTCCAGTTGAGTTAAAAGAGCTTAAGGAACATAAGAATAAAGTTGAGTATTAAATTTGAGGTTTTCATATGATAAGTTAAATCACTTTGTGTAGATTTCCAATGCCTAGATAAGGATAAACGCATAAATGATTATGAGTAACCCATGTGATGATAAGTAGAAATTGAGGCTCTGGATTTTGAATAGGGCTTTCTTCTAAGAATAAGAAATAGAATTCCCATGATAAAATGATGAAGAAGGAAAAACTTGGAATTGATATCTAGCATATTATGACAATGTGGAGAATAGGTCATGATATATCGTTTGTATCGAGGTATACTTGATTTTTAGGAAAGTGAGAAATGCTGCGTGATAGCTTATGTACGATTATTCTTTGATTGAGGTAACTAGGTTGAGGCTATGGACCATGGAAAAGATTAGACTTTTGTATTGATGAAATTATGAGATTGATGTCTAAGCCTCATTTAATGGTAAAACCTATAATCTGCAAACTATTTTGGAGATAGGTTGGGGTATAATACTTCAGTCGATGTTTCGAGCTCATAATTAGATTATGGTATTGTACAAAACCTGGTACTTAGCTAAATATTGAGATAATTGATACAAAGGAAAATACATTATTTTCTTGTACCCTTCTCATTCCTTAGAATACTTCTATATGATAAGGGTGATATATGGAGTAAAATTCTGTCATTAGAGTTTGATGCTGCATTAAAATCTGAGTAGCTTGATTTTGAGGTGAGCAATGAATTTTTAAATTTCGCGGACGAAATTCCTATAAGGTGGGTGGGATGTGACGCCCGAGGAATTCAAATCTCATAAACATATTATTAAACTAAATGATATATGTTGTGGAAACATTATCATTTAGCTACGATAATGGTTTTAGAGACATGCATGAAATTTAAGAGATTTCTAGTTAAAACCCTTTAGAATCTCTTTAGAAAATAATCGTTTTCTGACGACCAATTTTATAAGTATCAAAAACTGGGTCAAACAAAGTCAGTTTTACTCAAACTGAAGCCCGTTGTGCTTGTATCAAAACCCTCTACGACATAGTAGATTTTCAATAAAAGTCAATCCGTTGACCTTTTTAAGCATAAAGATGACTATTCATCGCTTATGTGGCACTTTTGACCCGGGCCTTATTTCTAAAATGGAGTTTCACCATTTGGATTTTATTATCATAAATGGACTCTATTTAGTATATAAATGGTTTTTACTTCGGTTTGGTGAAATCGGAATTCAATTCTGAGATAGTTAACTTTTGGCCTAAAACCCGAGCCTTAAAACCTTCAACTGTCGAATCTAGCTTTAAACTGCTAAATTCACTAAGTAGGGCCGGCTCTTGGCTGATTTGGAAGCCTAGGGTATTGACACATGGCAGTAGGAGAAGCTGCTGGAAAGAAAGCACAAAAGGACAAAAAGTCATAAAGTAAGCTTGACTTGGTGAAGACTTTGGATGGCTTGTATGGAAAGTTTGCTTTCCATGCAAGACTAGGCTGCTTGTGCGTGAGGAGCAAGTCCCTTGAAGCCTTGGCTTCACCTATAAATAGGAGAAGAGGGGCCAGCACCGAAATCACTCCCTCCATGCACCCAAAACAGAAAAATCTCTCCATTCGTCTCACTCACACCCTCTCACGGCACCTAGGGGGTTTTTGAGCAATTCTTCTCCAAACTGTCTAGAAATTATACACAACCTTGCTTGAGGTGTCCAGAAGCTAACCCAACCTTTAGATGTCATTTTGGAGTCCATTTGAGGTATGAAAGCTTCATCCTCCTCAACTACCTTCAAAACCGGCTCAATAGAGAGGTGTTGGGGAATTTTTGTGGTTTTTCACAACCTGTTTGCATGGGCTGTGTATGATCACTTAGGAGGGTTCTAAAGCCATTTTGTATCATGTTTCCATTGATCTTTGGACTTTGGAATCATGAGAAAACACCAAGAACTAACCCTACACCCATTCGGCCTCTATTGAGTATTTTTGTGGATTTTTGATGTTAATCTGTTTTGCTAAGTATTCTTTGATGATATTTGATTTGTCTAACATATATTTGATGTATCTAATATGTGTTTGAAGTATGTTTGATTATTGGTTTAGTTCAAGGTATCCTAAGTGCTCAAAAGTATAAAAATGGAAGCAAGCGAGCTTGTTTAAAGGAAAATGAAAAAGGTTTAAAATCAAACCTATATATTGTTTGTTGGTTGTTATTTTTAATCTTATAGTGGATACACTCAATCTCATGCCTAACGTTATTGGTGGCTTTCCCTTCGGCGGTATAAGCATGAAGTTGAGTGAAAATTGGCTATAAGAGATTCTTACATTACTATACATATAACTCATAATAAGCCCTTACTAATAGTGGGGACGTTTATGCAGTATTAACTCTTGTTTGTTTAAATACTTATCTCGAATTATGCTCTTACTTCGGTGGGGTATTCGAGTGCAATGTTGGATGATTTACATTATTGTCAACGGGATCCTTATGGCATATCCTCACTTATGTGGGATTTCATAAGTTAAATGCTTTTAATAAGTTTATGGACAATATGTGAGAATACTCACAAATATGACTTGTATATATGTATGAGTATACGTATGGATAAAATCAAGTAATGAAAATGAAGTGATGGATAATAATAAAGGTTAAGAGCAAGGATCCTGAAGACTGACCAATTGTTATTGATCTGGTCACTGATATATGTTATTTGTGTATCCATATTGCTAGGCAGTGGTGGATTACTATTATTCTACGGGGAGAAGCGTAAGTATGGAAGTACTTACTGAGAAATGATACTGATTCTAATAAGATAATACTTGCTGATTTATTTATCAACTGTTTGATTATATGTGCATGAATATGATATTGCATATTGCCTTATTTTTATTGTTGTTTCAAAACAGATCATAAAAGACATTAATACATTTTGGGTTCTAGTCCCCAGACTGGTGGTTGGAGTCCCCAGTGCTGAAAGATAATAATAAAGTGGGTTCTAGTCCCCAGACTGGCGGTTGGAGTCCCCAGTGCTGAAAGATTATAATAGGTGGGTGAAATCCTCAGTCTGGTGGTTGAAGTCCTCAGTACTACTAGTAAAGTGAGAACGTGGGGTTGGTGTAACACCCCGGTCCCATATTGGGAAGATGAGAAATAGCCTACATAGAGTGGGTGATCTATTGTGTTATGTGAATTATTCCTTGGTGTTTTAAAAGAAAAAAATATTCCGCTGCGAGATTAGAACTCTGAGGTAGTAATGTCACGTGGAAACCGGACGTTTCTGCTTACGGTTCTATTGCATAGAAACCGGGGCGTTACAATTTAGCTATGATAATGGTTTTAGAGACGTTCAAGAAGTTTAAGAGATTTCTAGTCAAAACCCTTTAGAATCTCTTTAGAACATTATCGTTTTCTGACGACCAATCTTGTAAGTATTCACATACTTACTGGGGATGAAACTGTGGTTCTGTCCTTTTATAATTTATTATTGTCTTATTCATATGCATGTATTATAAACTGCTTATACATTACAACTATATATTCTGTGAATTGGTAATGATGTGACATTTAGCTAGTCGGTAGCAGGGGTGTGACGGCTGATCCAGTGGACCTCGGGTCCCTAAACCAGGTAATAAGAACTAACGCTGGAAGTCGGTTTCAGGTGCAAACCAATAATCGGTTTAAGTGGGGGAGGTGTAACAGTGCGTTAATCCGGGGTTGGCCCATTATGAGCAGAGTGTAATTTCATGCTGCATTAAGACTGAACAAAGCCTTCACAACGATGCATGAAAACTCATTCATTACATTCATTATATCTGTCATTATGTATGTTTAATAATTCAATGATCTTTTATATTGGGATACGATTGACTCACTTGATTCCACAGTGTATGATGCAGGACTTGAGGCTGAGGGCGGAGAACCCCTTTGCTAGTTTGGATGCTTGATTGACTGTCTGTTGTGTTTGTGTTGCTAGTATCTGGGGAGCTGGCTTGGTTGATATATGTTTTTATGTTTATGTTTTATTTCCTTTGTATTCGTTACAAGTCATTGAGTTAGCTTATGCTTTGTATTTAATTGTTTAAGTTTGATGTTGCAACTGTATGCCATCTGTGGCACTCACGTTGTTTTGTATGTCTTGTACATTTTGATTTGTACTTAGACATATATTATAAGATTTTATGAAACGAGGTATTTCAGTCAGCTCTATTGTGTTATGTGAGTTTTTCCTTGGTGTTTTAAAAGAAAAAAATATTCCGCTGCAAGATTAGATCTCTAAGGTAGTAATGTCACGTGGAAACCGGAGGTTTCTGCTTACGGTTCTATTGCATAGAAACCGGGGCGTTACAGTTTGGTATCAGAGCGGTCTCTCTGGTGACCATATTAGGAGTTAGTGTCAAACTTTAACTTAAGTAAGTTACAGTTTGGTATCAGAGCAATTTTGCTCTTTGGTATCATACTTAGGGAACCATCTTGGAATTGGGATACAACTTAGTATTAAATTGTGACTTAAATGAGTCGCAGTTGATTAAGACCATACCTATGTTAGGACCTTACACAAAGAGCTACTAGAGATTAAAAACTATATGATTTTTTAAAGAAAACTTTGTTTGCTATATAACAAATGCTAGACAATTACTAACTTATAATTGTGGCAGAATGTTGAAAGGCAGCGATAGTCACTCAGTGAGTGCTAAGTCTAGGAACCAAAAAGGGGCCAGCTAGATGAGATTATAACAGGAAGTTGTGTTAGAATAGGGCGACTTCGTAGTATGAGTCTGCTGAGGCCCTTATTTAAATGCTTGTATATTTGTATGTTACGTAAATATTTGATGACATCTATGGCCTGAAAAAGCAAGTCTGTGATGTTCTATGTGAAATATGTATTAATTCTTGCTTGATGAGTATGTTGTTTGAAACAGAAACATGCCGCCTAAACGTCGACCTAATATTAATGATGAAAATGAGGTACCTCACCACGAAAACAATGACGAACCACCTCCACCTCCTCCACCCTATTACGAGGGAATACACCCCACTTTGGCCCAATTCATGATTGACACAAATAGGCACTTTGCCGAGGTTGTTGATCGTATCCCGGTTAATGATAAAAGGAATCAAGTTGGGTGTACCTTGCGTGACTTCTCGGGTCAACAGTTTCGTCTCTTTGATGGAGCACAAGGACCCTTAGTGGCTGAGGCTTGGATAACAGATATCCAACTGCTGTTTGAGACTCTTGGTTGCATTGACGAACAAAAGGTAAGATACGTGGCACTAAAACTCACTGCAGAGGCGGGTCGATGGTGGAAGTCCCGTAAGGAGTTGCTGGAAATAGGCATGGCACCCGGGGATTACATTTCTTGGGCTCAATTCGTAGAAGAATTTAATCGGCGTTTCTTTCCACGTGCGCAACGTTAACTCCGAGCCATCGAATTTCAGAACCTGGTGCAAGGAGCTATGACTGTGGAGCAATACTCCGCGAAGTTCACGGAGCTAGCAAGGTTTGCTACGAACCTAATCCCAGATGAGGAATCTAAAGCTGAACGCTTCGAGAACGGCCTCAACCCGCGCATCAAAGAGAGAGTGATGTGCCATGAAATCAAGGACTACGTCAGGCTGGTTGACGTATCATCAATTGCAAAGAGAGGCATGCGTGAGACATCCGCGGCTTACGAGCAGAAAAAACGATCGATGCCCCAGGCATCGTATCCATCTAAACGATCGGCGACGGGAGTTAGCTTCGGAGCAATGGAGGGGAAGAGTTATCCTCCGACCACGGGAAACCGTAGTGCTGTTTGTGCAAAGTGTGGAAGGACGCACTCAGGAGAGTGCAAAGCAACTGGAGATGTTTGCTTTCGTTGTGGCGTTAGCGGTCATTTCAGAAGGAATTGTCCCTAGAAATAGCTGACGGAGCAAAGCAGCCAGGAAGCAGCGTACAGCAAAAGCGACCCACTCAAGCTAGGGTGTACACACTTACACCCATTGATGAAGAGAATAAAGAAGAAGAAAACAATAATGTGGTATCAGGTACCCTTCCTTTCTTTAGTACCCTTGCGTGTACTCTTTTTGATTCTGGAGCTACACATTCTTTCATTTTTGCATCATATGTTAAATTGTGTCATATAAAAACACAATCTATCGGCTTAAGCTTAGCTGTAGAAACCCCGGGGGGTGAAAAGATTAAATGCAATAGGGCCATAATGAATTGCCCGGTTAAGATTGATGGTAAAATTTTACTGGCAAATTTGGCAGAATTTAAGGGTTTAGGTTATGATATAATCCTAGGCATGGATTGGCTATCTAAATATTATGCGAGTATTGATTGTAGAAGAAAGGAGGTTATTTTTAATATACCAGGAGTAGAAGAATCCAAATTTTACGGATCTCAAGTACGAGCTACTCCACCGATACTCTCCTCCATACAAGCCAAGAGAAGCATTCGACAAGGCGCACTCGCATACTTGGCTTACGTTTCAGCCAAGCCTGAGGTTGAAAAGAAGTTGGAAGATATTCCAGTTGTGTGCAATTATCCTGATGTAATTGCCGAAGTTCAATGTGGACTACCACCTAATTGTGAAATCGAGTTTACAATTGACTTAATGTCGGGAACGAGCCAATTCATAAAGAACCATACTGCATGGCTCTAGTTGAGTTAAAAGAGCTTAAGGAACATAAGAGTAAGGTTGAGTTTTAAATTTAAGGTTTTCATATGATAAGTTAAATCACTTTGCTTAGGTTTCTAATGCCTAGATAAGGATAAACACATAAATGATTATGTGTAACCCATGTGGTGATAAATAGAAATTGAGGCTTTGGATTTTGAATAGGGCTTTTTTCTAAGAATAAGAAATAGAATTCCCATGACAAAATGATAAAGAAGGAAAAACTTGGAATTGATATCTAGTATATTATGACAATATGGAAAATAGGTCATGATATATCATTTGTATCAAGGTATACCTGATTTTTAGGAAAGTGAGAAATGCTGCGTGATAGCTTAAGAATGGTTATGCTCTATTAAGGTAACTAAGATGAGGCTATGGACCATGGAGAAAAATTAGACATTTGTGTTGATGTGAAAATAGAATTTTGATATTAATGTTTGAGCCTTATTCGTTGATAAAACCTGGTAATCAGGTATGAAAATATTTATGTTTGAAAGATGTATAAACAACCTTGTGAGATCTGAGCTATAAAGGAATTTGGATTTAAGTATTAACCGCAATTAGTGATGCGATAATCACAGGCGTGTAACATGGATTGGAAGTTTAACGAATACTTAGGAATGTGGGAACCAAGTTGAACCTTAGTACAGCGTATCATCCTCAAACTGACGGGCAGTCTGAACGAACTATCCAAACTTTGGAGGATATGTTAAGATTGGGCGTGCTTGACTTTAAAGGTAAATGGATTCAATATCTACCTTTATTTGAGTTTGCTTATAACAATAGTTTTCAGGAAACTATTGGTATGGCACCGTATGAGGCTCTCTATGGACGAAAATGCAGATCACCGCTTTATTGGGATGAAGTTGGTGAAAGGCAACTGGTGGGACCAGAATTAATTCGAGACCTAAAGGACAAGGTTGCAGTTATCAAAAAAAGAATGCTAACCGCGCAGAGTCGATAGAAGAGCTATGCGGATAAAAGACGTCGTGAGTTAAAGTTCGAAGTCGGTGACCAGGTATTCTTAAGAGTATCACCAATGAAAGGCGTGATGCGTTTCGGGAAGAAAGGAAAGTTAAGCCCGAGATATGTCGGACCGTTCGAGATAACCGAGCTCGTAGGACCCGTAGCATACAAGGTCAACCTACCGCCAAGCTTGTCGGGTATTCATGACGTTTTCCATGTGTCTACGCTTAGAAAATATGTGCATGATCCGCTTCACGTGGTAGACTTCGAACCTCTTTAGATTCAAACCAATCTGAAATATGAGGAAATGCCGATACAAATTCTAGATCGAAAAGAGCAACAACTCCGAACGAAAACGATACCGCTTGTTAAAGTCCTATGGCGTAATCACGACATAGAAGAAGCATCGTGGGAGCTAGAACGAGAAATGAAGGACAAATATCCACATTTGTTCTAAATCAAGTATGTATCTATATGCTGTATTTTTTTGAATAGATTATGGTATTGTACAAAACCCGGTACTTAGGTATATATTGTGATAATTGATACAAAGGAAAATACATTATTTTCTTGTACCCTTCTCATCTGTTAGAATATATCTATATGATAAGTGTGATAGATGGAGTATGAGTCTGTCATTAGAGTTTGATGCTACATCAAAATCTGAGTAGCTCGATTTTGGGGTGAGCTATGAATTTTTAGGACTTAAATTTCGCGGACGAAATTCCTATAAGGTGGGTGGGATGTGACGCCCAAGGAATTCAAATCTTCTGAACATATTATTAAACTAAATGATATATGTTATCATTTAGCTATGATAATGGTTTTAGAAACGTTCAAGAAGTTTAAGAGATTTCTAGTCAAAACCCTTTAGAATCTCTTTAGAACATTATCGTTTTCTGACGACCAATCTTGTAAGTATTCACATACTTACTGGGGATGAAACTGTGGTTCTGTCCTTTTATAATTTATTATTGTCTATTCATATGCATGTATTATAAACTGCTCATACATTACAACTATATATTCTGTGAATTGGTAATGAAGTGACATTTAGCTGGTCGGTAGCAGGGGTGTGAGGGCTGATCCAGTGGACCTCGGGTCCCTAAACCAGGTAATAAGAACTAACGCTGGAAGTCGGTTCCAGGTGCAAACCAATAATCGGTTTAAGTGGGGGAGGTGTAATAGTGCGTTAATCCGGGGTTGGCCCATTATGAGCAGAGTGTAATTTCATGCTGCATTAAGACTGAACAAAGCCTTCACAACGATGCATGAAAACTCATTCATTACATCATTATATCTATCATTATGTATGTTTAATAATTCAATGATCTTTTATATTGGGATACGATTGACTCACTTGATTCCACAGTGTGTGATGCAGGACTTGAGGCTGAGGGCGGAGAACCCCTTTGCTAGTTTGGATGGTTGATTGACTGTCTGTTGTGTTTGTGTTGCTAGTATCTGGGGAGCTGGCTTGGTTGATATATGTTTTTATGTTTATGTTTTATTTCCTTTGTATTCGTTACAAGTCATTGAGTTAGCTTATGCTTTGTATTTAATTGTTTAAGTTTGATGTTGCAACTGTATGCCATCTGTGGCACTCACGTTGTTTTGTATGTCTTGTACATTTTGATTTGTACTTAGACATATATTATAAGGTTTTATGAAACGAGGTATTTCAGTCAGCTCATTGTGTTATGTGAGTTATTCCTTGGTGTTTTAAAAGAAAAAAATATTCCGCTGCGAGATTAGATCTCTGAGGTAGTAATATCACGTGGAAACCGGAGGTTTCTGCTTACGGTTCTATTGCATAGAAACCGGGGCGTTACATAGTACCCTAAAGCCATTTTGTTTGGAAGTTACTAGCCTAACACTCGATACATTGGTCAACTAGAAAGCTTAAGGGAGCGAAGCATTACACAGCCTTATTCTAAAAATAAAAACAAAAAAAACAACAACAAACAAACAACAAACAAAAATCCGTTATTTCTGTCTATGCCTTGGTTGTTTTGTCAAATAAGAAATTCCAAAATTTCGAGGTACTGAACCATTTATGTTGGAATTGTTTGAAGCCTCATGGCTATGTGCTAATTTCATTTTGTACCAATTGGAACATGTGATATCTTAATGGGTCATTTATAAGTAACTCGACTTTGGATTTCTTATAATTTTTAAGATGGATTTTATCAGTTTAAACTTGTTAATGAATGAGAACCTTTAGTTTTGTGTTGTGACACTTCAATCTTATTAATAACATGATTTGGCTTATTGTTTGTGGGTATCATTTTAAAGGAATAAGTGTATTTACTTTGTTTTTCATTTTATTTTCAGTTTTGTATTGCTAAGGGACTAGCAATATGTAAGTTTGGGGGTGTAATAAGCATCAAATGTTGCACATTCAAGCCCTTTAACTCGCATATGTTAATTCCTTAGTTTCATTATATTATCAGTATGAGGTGACTTGACTTATCAAGTCTCTTGGTGGGCCCTACAGCATTGTAAGCCTTGACTTCTTTTTCTTACGTGTTCTTCCTTTTCCAATTTGGTGTTGGATTTAGTTTCTTCAGCAGACTTCCTTCTCCTATACGAATTGGATTTGAAGATTTTCAGCCGACTTTGCTTCTTATAAAAGAAGCCCTTGTTCAGCCTTTAGTTGTAGAGAATTGAGCAACATCTCACTTTGTTTCTCACGTTGGTAGTGCTGCTCATGGCTTAGAGAATTTAGAGAAGAGTTCTCTCTTTTGTTATTTATTCTCTTTTGTGTGAAAGTGAGATTTGGGTGTATTGGAGCTTTGGGTTTTGAGTAGTTTTCTCTTTTGCTACTCTTTTGTACTCCATATTTTGTTAGTAAAATTCCTCTGAATCGTCTCCGCTAGTGGATGTAGGCTTGTTAAGCTAAACCACTTAAATCTTGATGTCTTTTGTGATTGGTCTATTTTCTATTCTACTATTTTCTACTTTTTTGGGGATCTTAAATTTCTTTTTGTCATAACAAACTGGTATCAAAGCTTGGGTTCTTTATTTTTGGAATTGCTTCTATAAAATTTGAAGTAGAAATGTTTGATGGTCAGAATAGTTTTAGTCTTTGGCGAATCAAAATGTGTGCTTTGTTGCAATAACAGGGTTTGGCGAAGATTTTGGATGGCAAGGCGCCATCAACATCATCAAGTGAAAAAAATGCGGAACTTGAAGAAAAAGCCTACAGTTCAATTTTGTTATCTCTTTCAGATGAAGTTTTGAGAGAAGTCGCCGATGAAGAAACTACTAAACTTTGGAAGAAACTAGAAAATTTGTACATAAAGAAGTCTCTCACTAACCGTTTGTTTCTGAAGCAACGGTTATATACTCTCAATATGGAGGAAAGTACGCCTCTTGGTAATCATTTTGATGAATTTAATAAAATTCTTATGGACTTGAAAAATATTGATATTCAAATTGATGATGAAGATCAAGCCCTGATTTTGTTATGTTCACTACCTGAGTTCTTTAATAATTTTATTAATTCAATGTTATATGGTAGAGATACCATCTCATTAGCGGACGTTAAGTCTTCTTTGAATTCTATGGAATTGAGAACAAGATTGAATGGGAAAGATAGTGATAATTAGGCAGAGGGTTTATTTGTTAAAGGTCGTTCGAAAAATTTCTCTAATTCTAGAGATTGATTCAGTAAGAGAGACTCAAATAAAGGAGGTCGATCGCAGTCCAACTGGAAGAAGAAAGTTGAGTGTTATTATTGCAAAAAGTATGGTCATTACAAATTCGAGTGTTCGAAGTTGAAAAATAAGGAGGAAGGTGATAAGCCAAGTTCCTCTTCTATAGCTTGTGTTGTCAAAGAAAATTCTAAGGGCTCAGAATTTGTCCTTGCAATTACTGTTTCTGAGCATCATTTTAACGACAAGTGGGTCCTTGACATTGCGTGTACTTTTCATATGTCTCTTAAAAGGGATTGGTTTATTACCTATGAGTCAATTAATGGTGGTTCAGTCTTGATGGAAAACGTTGTTGTCTACAAGATTGTTGGTATCGGTACAATCAGAATAAGGATGTATAACAGGATTGTTAGGACTTTGAAGAATGTTTGACACATACCAGATTTGAAGAAAAATCTTATTTCTTTGGATACTTTGGACTTCCTTGGATACAAATATTCCGGTGAAGGTGAAGTTATCAGGATTAGTAAAGACTCATTGATTGTGATGGAAGGTAACAAGGTTGAGGGCCTCTACTTTCTTCAAGGTAGTATGATGATAGGTTTAGGCATTGTGTCTTCTTCAGAAGATATAGATTCAGACACCACCCGGTTATGGCATATGCAGCTAGGTCATATGAGTGAGAGGGGTATGACAATCCTGAGCAAACGTGGTTTGCTTTGTGACCAGAAAACAGGATCGCTTGACTTTTGTGAGCATTGTGTGTTTGGAAAGCAATGTAGAGTCAAGTTCAGCACAGGTGTCCATAGAACAAGTGGTACAGTGGATTATATCCATTCAGATCTTTGGGGTCTCTCTCAGGATCAATCGAAGGGTGGTGCTCGGTACTTTGTAACTTTTATCGATGACTATTCAAGAAAAGTCTGGGTATATTTTCTAAATAAGAAAAGTGATGTGTTCATCACTTTCAAGCAATGGAAGGTGTTAATTGAGAATCAAACTGAGAAGAAAATCAAGCGACTTAGAACAGATAACGGCATGGAAATTTGTGGTGGTGAATTTAATAAATTCTGAAAGGATGAAGGCATCACCAGACATCACACAGTTAGTCATACTCCACAGCAAAATAGGGTTGCTAAGCGGATGAACAAGACTCTCTTGGAGAGGGCACGTTGCTTGCTTTTGACTATTAGGTTGTCTAAGGATTTTTGGGCTGAGGCTGTCATACTGTTAGTTATTTGATCAACCGTTCTCCATCGACAGCTATTGATTGTAAAACTCCTTATGAGGTATGGTTTGATACTCCTGCTGATTATTTTAATTTGAAAACTTTTGGTTGTCCTGCTTATTGTCACGTGAATGAGGGTAAGCTTGAGCCTAAGTCAAAGAAATGTATATTTCTTGGCTATGCTGATGGAGTGAAAGGATATAGATTATGGTGTTCTAATCCTAAATCACCTAAGTCTATGGTCAATAAGGATGTTTTATTTGATGAATCTAACATGCTTCACCCGAGGAAGGAGTCCATTGTTTCTACAGGAAATGAGGAAGCTTATAGCAAGGAGGTGGAGCTTCAGGTGGAGACTTTACAGAGGGTGCAAGATGGCACTTGATATCAGCCTGTTACAGCTGGTCATGGTTCTAGTTTTGATGAAGATGATCCACAAGAAGAGCAAGAAACCAGTATTGCAGCTGGTAGACAGAGGAGGCAGATTAGGCCACCTTAAAGATATGGCTATGTAGATTTGGTAGCTCATGCACATACTGTGGCAAAGGACATTGCAGTCCAAGAGTCTTCCACTTATTTAGAAGCTATCATAGATAGCGAGTCTGCACAATGGGTTGTTGCCATGAATGAGGAGATTGAGTCTCTTCATAATAACCAGAATTGAAAATTAATGAATTGCCTAAAGGCGTTAAGATTGTTGGTTGCAAATGGGTCTTCAATAAAAAGGAAGGGATCCCAAGAGTTGAGGATGCACGGTTCAAAGCATGTTTGGTAGCAAAGGGCTATAGTCAGAGAGAAAGTGTAGACTTCAATGAAGTTTTCTCTCCTGTTGTGAAACGTAGCTCTATATGCATATTGCTTGCTATGGTTGTTTAATTTGATTTGGAGCTTGAACAACTTAATGTGAAAACAACGTTTATACATGGTGAGCTTTAGGAAACCATTTACATGCATCAGCCAGAGGGGTTCATTGTTGAAGGTAAAGAAGATTATGTTTGTCGGTTAAGGAGATCGCTATATGGTTTGAAACAATCTCCGAGACAGTGGTACAAGCGCTTTGACAGCTTTATGATCGATCATAGTTATTCTAGGAGTAGCTATGACAGCTGTGTGTATTATAAATAGTTGTCAAATGGTCCTTTTGTTTATTTGTTGCTCTATGTGGATAACATGCTTATAGCTGCTAAAAGCATGTTGGAGGTTAAGAAATTAAAATTTCAGTTGAGTGATGAGTTTGAAATGAAGGATTTGGGTGTTGCGAAGAAAATCCTAGGGATAGAGATTCACAGGGATAGAAAAGCGAGAAAGTTATACTTGTCACAGAAAAGGTACATTGAGAAAGTACTTGAATACTTTGCTATGCAAAATTCTAAACTAGTGACTACTCCACTTGCTACTCATTTCAAACTATCAGCAGGGTTAGCACCGCAGAGTGAGGAGGAAAAGCGGTTCATGTCACGTGTTCCTTACTCTAGTGCAATTGGGAGCATCATGTATGCTATTGTGTGCACTCGTCCAGATATTTCATAGGTAGTCAGTGTTGTTAGTCATTATATGTCCAATCCTGGCAAGGTTCATTGGCAGGCAGTGAAATGGATACTCTGTCATTTACAGGGCACCATAAATGTTGGTTTAGTTTATGACAAAGGCAGTGGTATCGATTCCAGTGTCATTGGGTACGTCGATTCAAATTATACTGGTGATCTGGATAAAAGAAGATCTCTGACGGGTTATGTTTTTACTCTCTTAGGGTGCGCCATTAGTTGGAAATCGACATTACAATCAACAATTCCTTTGTCCACTACAGAGATAGAGTATATGGCAGTGGTAGAGGCTTTGAAAGAAGCAATTTGGCAGAGAAGTTTAGTCAATGATCTGGGTTTACAGCAGAATGAAACTGTCATATTTTGTAATAGCTAGAGTGCAATACATTTGACAAAAAATCAAATGTATCATGAAATGACCAAGCATATTGATGTCAGATATCATTTTCTTCGGGAGGTTGTGACACAAGGTGATATTATATTGAAGAAAATTGCCACGGCAAAAAACCAGCAGATATGTCGACAAAACCAATTCTGATTTCCAAGTTCAAGTATTGCTTGGACTTGATTGGTGTTTGTAGTTTGTGGTTACCCTTATGGGTATTGGAGGAGACATCATGAGGAGATTTGCTTTGGAGACTTGATGAAATTCAAGTCAAGGTGGAGATTTGTGAGTTGACTTGACTTATCAAGCCTCTTGGTGGGCCTAGCAGCATTGTAAGTCTTGACTTCTTTTTCTCACGTGTTCTTCCTTTTCCAATTTGGTGTTGGATTCAGTTTCTTCAGCAGACTTCCTTCTATACGAATTGCATTTGAAGATTTTTAGCCAACTTTGCTCCTTATAAAAGAAGCCCTTGTTCAACCTTTAGCTGTAGAGAATTGAGCAACATCACACTTTGTTTCTCACGTTGGTAGTGCCGCTCAAGGCTTAGATAATTTAGAAAAGAGTTCTCTCTTTTGTTATTTATTATCTTTTGTGTGAGAGTGAGATTAGAGTGTATTAGGGCTTTGGGTTTTGAGTATTTTTCTCTTTACTACTCTTTTGTTAGTAAATTTCCTCTAGATCGTCTCCGCCAGTGAATGTAGGCTTGTTAAACTGAACCATTTAAATCTTGGTGTCTTTTGTGATTGGTCTATTTTCTATTATGTTATTTTCTGCTTCTTTAGGGATCTTAAATTTCTTTTTGTCATAACAATAAGTTTGTTTGTTATTTTTGTGTTTTCTCTTATTTTCAGGTTCTTTTGAAAAAAGCAAGCATTTCCATTGTTTTTGAGCTTAAGACACTTTGGTGAGCTGGTGCAGCATCAAAGGGCTCGAGGGAATCAAAATAGGATCAAGTGCATTCAGACGCGTCAAAATCTAACCTGCACCAAATATGGAGAGAGAAATAAAGTAAAAAGAAATGGAAGTATGGCCTACACAAAATCAGCTCGGTATGGATGCGTATAGGCACTCTGGATTGCACCTTACCTCTGAAAATCTCTCATTTGTTTTATTTAAAATGGGTCCTCTTCACAAAAGAAAAAATCTCTTAGACAAGAACAGAAAACCAGAGAAGAGAGTGAGAGGAGTTTTGAAATTCAAGGAAGAAAACGTGCAACAGCTCTTAGGATGAATTTCTCTTCAACAAAGGAGATTTCCAGCACCTCCATAAGTAGCTAACTCCTACATAGGGTGTTGATGTAGCCCTATCCAACTAACAATGGCATGATTGTATTTCTTTTTGGAATTTTCTTCATATGTGTGATGGTTGTATAGCCTAGAGGATTGCAAAACTTTTATAAATCGTTTTTATTGTTGATATTGATTCATGGTGAAATCTTTATCTTATCTAAGAAAGCTTTTTATCTTGATTGAACTCAAATCTTTCTTATTTTTTATGACTATGAAAATGATGGATATACAATAGTTTTCTTTGACATATGATCAAGAAGGTTTGATAGGCTATGCCTAGGGAAGACGAATCGTACTACACCGTAGTTTAGTGTAATGTAAGTAGACGATTCGTACTAATCGAAGATGAGTTATGCTTACCTCTTGATTGTGTGTAACCAACCCTAGAGATTTGATAATTCATGCCTAAGGAAGACGGGTCGTATCACATCTTAGTAATTAGGTGGACAATCTATTCCAACCGAATATGGATTATGCTTATTTCTAGACGAGAATATTTTTTACCACATTGTTGTGTGCTTGACAATCACACACAAGCCATATCATGCATAGAATGAAATTCCCTTATTATTTTTTATTAGCCATTGTTATGAGGTTAGTGGTAAAAATCAATTATCTATCCTTTACTCCATTTTATTTATATTCCTTTGTGCTTTATATATTTGTGTATTTAATTTCAAAAACAAAGACAAACAATCATTTTATTTTGAACCAAGTAGAGTAGATCTTGATGACTTGAAAACAAAACCAACGCAGTCCTTGAAATTCGACACCCTCTACATAGTTCTATCATACAAAGATTCATACTATTACAAGTGGTATTTATTATTGATTGTTGTATGCAAAACCAACCACATCAACCCACAAGAACTAAGAATACAACGAAAATGGTGATGGGAACAAAATTTTTTACTTTCATTACAATTGATTTGTTACTAGACTGAAGGCAAGGAGGGAAACCCATGAAGTCACCGCACAAATTCTTGTTGCCAATTAAGGTGTCAGATGTATGATACTGATAAAAATTTGTTGGAATTGGGCCTGTCAAAGAATTGTATGACAAGTTGACTCTTTTCTAGAAACATAACTATTGAGAATATTGCCGGTAAGATT
>FXXK01001866.1:0-46519 GCA_900184695.1 Betula pendula
AGGAGAGATATGCTAAATCCCTCAAGAAAGAAAAGTTAGAGTATACACCCATGCCTAATCTCGTTGTTTAGGGAGATCAATAGTTTTGGAGTATACACCCATGCCCTTAGGCTGGCAAACATTGAGTATCTTGACATGAATGTAGCATTGTGCATATTGTTTACCTTATTTGAGTATGTTAGCGGTGGATATCGAAGCCCTAGCCCTTTATTCTTATTATTTCAATTTAATATTTATTTCGTTCCATTCAACAATATCTTCTTAGGAATTGCTTTTTAAACATAATTTACCAATCCTCGTGGGAATGATCTCGTATTTGCCGTCTATACTTATCGTTTTGATCTTGTCACTTGCGAGTAAAACGTGCATTTATTCGCCTATTTATTTAGGTGAATAATTGTACAACATGCAGTTTTGGGTCAGCGTGAGGACAAGCTCCCTCACGCTATTTATTATGCTAGCAAAACTCGAACGCCTTAAGACACGCTTCATCAAAATCAAATGGAGTCTCCTTGGCAAGAAGATTGCACAAGGGTCTTGAAATCTTGCTGAAATCTTTGATGAAGCGGCGATAAAAGCCGGCATGTCCGAGAAATGAGCGAATTTGTTTCACCGTAGTAGGTGGTGGAAGTTTTGAAATCAGCTTTATCTTTGCTCGATCAACCTCAAGTCCTCTCTTGGACACTATGTGTCCTAATACTATACCTTCTTGAACCATGAAATGGCTCTTCTCCCAACTCAAAATTAGGTTTGTCTCCTTGCATCGTTTAAGAACACGAGAAAGGTTGAGGAGACATTCATCAAATGAGGGTCCAAAGACAGAAAAATCGTCCATGAACACCTCCAAAAAGTTTTCCACCATGTCCGAAAAAATAGACATCATGCACCTTTGAAAAGTGGCGGGTGCATTACAAAACCTGAAGGGCATGCGCCTATACGCAAAAGTACCAAAGGGACAGGTGAAAGTCGTCTTTTCCTGGTCTTGCGGATCGACGGCAACTTGATTGTATCCTGAATATCCATCCAGGAAATAGTAATAACTCTGGCCGGCAAGACGATCTAGGATTTGATCAATGAATGGCAATGGGAAATGATCCTTCCTAGTAGACAAGTTTAGTTTTCGGTAGTCTATGCAAACATGCCATCCAGTGGTCGTGCGTTGAGGAATTAATTCACCTACCGAATTTCCAACAACGGTGATACCTGACTTCTTAGGTACCACCTGAATGGGACTCACCCATTTGCTGTCTGAGATGGGGTAAATGATGCCCACATCCAGCAGCTTAATTACTTCAGCCATGACCACGTTCTTCATAGTGGGATTCAATCGACGTTGCGCCTCACGAGAGGGCTTAGCGTTATCCTCCAAATGAATGCGATGCATACAAATGGAGGGGTTAATCCCCTTGAGGTCCCCAACACTCCAACCAATCGCCTCCTTATGTTCCTTCAGAACATCCAATAAACTGTTCTCCTAGTCCTTAAGTAAATCTGATGCAATGATGACCGGAAGAGTATCATTAAGTCATAAGAAGGCGTACTTGAGTTTTGCTAGAAGTTGTTTTAGCTCAAGTTTCAGTGAGTTGATGAGGGAAGAAACGGGAGGAATACCTGATGTAAGGGGTAAGGGCTCCTTTGGTACTTTCCAAGGTGGAAAGTCGATTGCGGCCGCAATGTCGAGGAGGGAATTAACCTCGTCGACATATTGCTCCGTGCTGAAGTCCTTCAAATCGAAATGAGACAGGCACGCCTCCAACGGGTCATTACTCAAAAATTGGGGGAGTGAATCTTCTATGGTTTCTTCAATCTGATCAACAAAGAAATACTCCTCCACATCTGATGGGTGCTGGAATGCATTGAAGATGTTCAACTTCACCTTCATATTCCCAAAAGTCACTTCCATCTCCCCAGTCTTGCAATTAATGCATGCGTTAGCCGTAGCTAAGAAAGGACGGCCAAGGATGACGGGAATCAATTTGGCGGGATCCGGGACAGGCTCTGTGTCAAGAACGATGAAGTCTACGGGAAAGTAGAACTTGTCCACTTGGATGATAACATCTTCAACTATCCCACGAGGTTTCTTAACGGATCTGTCTGCAAGTTGTAAGACAACTGTCATGGGTTTCAACTCTCCAAGTCCCAACTGAGTATAAACCGAGAAGGGCAGCAAATTCACACCTGCACCCAAATCAAGGAGGGCTTTCTCAACAGCATGGTCTTCAATAATACAAGGAATGGTAGGAGCACCAGGGTCCTTGATCTTGGTAGGAACAATGTGTTGAATGAGTGAGCTAACCTGCTCGGTTAAGAGAATCTTCTCGGGACTACGAGTCCTCATCCTACGCTTCTGAGTACATATATCCTTCAAAAACTTGGCGTAGGATGGGATCTGTCGAATGACATCGATGATGGGGATATTGATTTGAACTTGTTTGAAAATCTCCATCATCTCTTGAAATTTCTCTCCTTGCTTTGCATCACAAGGAGGCCCTTTGAGACATTCAGGGAATGGAGCTCTAGGCTCAGAAGACGTCTCAGGAGTTACATGTCCTTTCGGAACATTTTGACTGCTAATGGGCGGTTTTGGATTTACGGGGGAATCATCCTTCTCTTGGGCCTTCAACCCGACCTTGTTGTCGACTACCCTTCCGCTCCTTAATGTAGTGACTGCCTGGACTTGTTCGGGGGGAACGCTACCAGAAGCGCTCCCGTCAACCATGTATTGTCCTTTAGGGTTGGCCACTGGTTGGGAGGGTAGCTTCCTTTCCTTCCTCTGATTAAGCGCATTTGCTAGCTGGCCAACTTGACCTTCCAACTTGGCAATGGATTGGGAATGAGAATTTAGCAACTGAGTATTGGCCTCAAGATTGCCAAGAGCAGTCAAAACCTTATCCTCAAAAGCAGAAATCCTAGGAGGAGGAGGAGGAGCTGACTGATATTGATGCTAAGGGGGTCAGTAATTGGAGGACTGATTAAAAGATTGATTAGGAGGCAACGGATGTGCCTGATTATGCAACCCTCCAATAGGTCCTTGATTTCCCGGAGCTGGGGCTCGCCAAGAAAAATTCGGATGATTTCTCCATCCCGGGTTATATGAATTAGAATAAGGATCATTACCAGGTCTGGAGAATGCTGCGTTCACCTGCTCGGGATGAACTTCCGAGAATTGTCCAATGACAGGACAATCTTTCGCTTGATGCGATGGGCTAAAGCAGAATGAACATGCCTTATGTGGAGTTGAAATGGGAGCTACAGGCGTAGGAACGAAACCAGCTACCATGATTTGGTCAAGCTTGAGAGAGAGAGCATCCACCTTAGAGGTAACCTCAGAAGGATAGCTCACTTCAAAAAGACCTTCATTCTTTTGTTTGGCAGGAGGTGCCCTACGACCGGATGATGCATGGTGTAAAGAATTTTCACCAAGATTTTCAAAAAGAGTCCATGCATCATCTTCGCTTTTCAACAT
Organism: Betula pendula; assembly: GCA_900184695.1. NCBI lineage: Eukaryota > Viridiplantae > Streptophyta > Magnoliopsida > Fagales > Betulaceae > Betula > Betula pendula. The sequence continues at coordinate 3,467 of FXXK01001866.1, forward strand.
AAATGTGCCTCCACACGAGGCATCGACCATTTGCCTATGAGGCTCAATTAAGCCATCATAAAAGCATTGGACTTGCTGCCACTTGGGGACAGCGTGATGCGGACACTTTCATAAAAGGTCCTTCATTCTTTTCCACGTCTCGTGGCAAGATTCACCATCAATTTGCGAAAAGCCAGTTATAGCTCTCTGTATTTGATTTGTTTTCCCTATTGGAAAGTACTTCTTAAGAAATTCTTGTTGCATTTGAGCCCAAGAAGTAACTGAATCATTAGGCAAGGAATTAAGCCAATGTTTGGCTTTATCCTTGAGGGAAAACGAAAAGAGGCGCATCCTCAAAGCATTCTCATCAAAATTTTGCAATCTAAGGGTTGAACAAATATCAATGAATTCGTCTAGATGCTTATAAGGATCCTCATTGCTAAGTCCATAAAAAGATGGTAACATTTGACTTGTACTGGACTTAATCTCATATTGGGTTGTCGTAATGTTTGGCAACCGAAGGCATGAAGAGGGTGTGTATGTGGAGGGAACATAATGATCCCTCAATAAAACAACCATATTCTCTTCAGCCATGTGTTCTATACTAGGTACTCTTAGATCTAAGTTCCTTGCGGTCCTTTGTTGTCTAAGAGTACGCTCTAAATCTAGGTCGCACGGAAATATAGGCAATGATAATGAGCGGTGACCAAACATAAACTAACAATCCTAAATATGTACAGCACACAGGAAAAATCAAAGAGAAAAAAAAAGTTAGAAAATACTTGTTTCTGCCTTGGCAGTAGCTTCAGTGCTACTGTCTGGGTGATGGGCGCTCGATCTCCAGGGACTGGCGCTCGAGCACTGGGCGCTCGATCTCCAAATTGTGACGCTCAAGCGTTGATAAGCCTTGAATGTTATGCATTCAAGCCCCTTAACTCGCATTTGTTAAACCTTAGTCATTTTGTAATATAACTTTTTGTCGTGTTTTTGTGTTAGTTAGTTCTTTCAGGTCTTCTGGTGAATTTGCACTCTATATCACGGATTTCCTCAAAATATGCTGATGAACTCAAACTTGGCTCGAGCTACATCACAATTTGGCTCGAGCGACATCATCACCAACTTGGCTCGAGCGACATCATAATTTAGCTCGAGCGAAGTTGCACATACATGGCTCGAGCGAACTGATCAGTTAGCTCGAGCGAACTCGGTCACACCAGAATCCAATCTGAGATCTGCACTTGATTTGGGGAGGAAAATGTTCCTAAAGATTGGGTCAAGCACGGATTCACCTCGGAGATCCCTCAAATGGTGGTTTTGACTCCATATCCTCGCAATGAGGGATTGGGGGAGACTCAATCCCTAAAACTAAGGGATTGGATTGTGATTTTTGGGGATTGCATGAAGGATTCAAATAGGAGCTGAACCTCTCATCCAAAGGGTCGATTCTTCTGAGATCAAGCACGAATTAGGGTTCTAAGTTCATCGAGGGAACGACTAGCAGCTCATTAGAACTCTAGGAGATGGGTTTCTCTAATTCAATAGAGAATTCCATATCCTCCATGAGTAGCTAAATTCTTTTTCATAGGGTTTGATGTAGCCCTTTCCAAATCCATGGTTTGATTGTACTTCATTTTGGGATTTTCAATATATGTATGATGATTGCATAGCTTAGAGTCTTACAAAACTTTTGTAATCAATTCGATGTTCATACTTGTTCTTGATAAAAACTCTATCTTGTATATGAGAAGTTTAATTGTCTTGAATGAAATCAACATTCCTATTTTCTGTGATTATAGGGATGATAGCTATGCAATGATATGTTTTGACATAAAAATCATGAGGTTAGATAGGCCATGCTTAGGGAAGATGATCCGTACTACATCTTAGATTAGTGTAACGTAGGTAGACGGATCATGCCAACCGAAATGGGTTATACTCATTTCTTGATAATGTGTATGCTCATTAGAAGGTTTTATAGGCCATACCTAGGAAAGACGGATCGTACCACAACTAGTGTTTAGGTGGACGATCTGTGCCAACCGAAGATGGGTTATCATCACCTTCTAACTAAAGTATTTTCTTGTCGATGTCGTCATATGGTTGACACCCATTATGCATATCATATCACACATGTAGTAAGAATCCCATGTGAATGTAATCTGCCATTGGTATGAGGTTTGTGGTGAAATCATTTCCCTATGTTTCTTTTCTTTTATTTCATTACTTGTTTACGCTTAATTTAGTTCAAAACAACCAAATATCTTTCTGAGTTAGATTAGAATTAATTATGAGTATTTGATAAGCATCCGGTCAAAGAAACAGTCCTTGAGGTTCGACACCCTCCACATAGCCCTATCTTATAAGGATTCGTTCTATTGCGAGTGGTATAAATTTATCATTGATCCGTAAAATCCACATCAAGCGTCAGTTTCTACAGAAACAGAAATTATGCAGAAACAGAAATAGAAACAGAAACAGAAATGAACCAAACTTTTGTACATACTTGATTTTATGCATTTTTTTGGACTCTAATGACACTATATACAGTATTGACAGAATTAAACTAGATGTAACCCTAAAATTTTCAAAACAACCGTTTTCAAAAACAAAAACAATCCCCGACAACGGCGTCAAAAATTGATCGTGCTTAAAAATCAAATTTAAATTTATAAACACTCGCAATAGCACGAATCTTTGTAGATAGGTCTATATTGAGGGTATCGATCCGCAGGGATTGTATTCAGTTGTATGTGAATAGAATCTCTAAAATATCACCTAATCCAACTCATAAACAAGATATCTTTGTGTTTTTACACTAAATACAAAAGTCTTAAACTAAGTTACACAAATGAATCTAAAGATAGTAAGAGAGGTATAGGGAATTGATTTCACTCAATCCTCATACCACAAGCGAACTAATTCTAGCATGGATTTCAAACAAAGGCATGGTTTTGAGCGTGTAAAGGTTGTCAACCCTCACAACAACTCATCAAGAAAATACTATCAATAGAAAATGATAAAGCATCATGAATACACACAAGCTACTCACCTAATCTTCTACATGTGATTAAACCCGTGTTCTCTAGCATGCGATATAAATTCTCTTAATAGCCTACATAAAATCATGAAATAAGCATAGAATATCATAGGTTCCCACTCCACTTTCCATTTATTCTAAGTTACACTAACATAAATTGGGTCGTGGTCCCTAGCATACCCTATCAAACTCACACAACATTATGTCAAAAGCATCATTGTATAGCTTATACTCTATCAATCAAAGACATCAAAAGCAATGGAATCATTTAAAACTCAACTCAATCTTCATAGACAAAGAACAAGTTTAATCTCAAATGGTATAATCAATAAGCACAATCCTCATGCATACACAATCACCATACCATTTATACAAAATCCAAGCTAAAACTACTCAACCCATAGCACTTGGATCAAGTTACATCAAAACCCTAAAATGGATTTAGTTCCTCATATAGGAATTGGAAAACTCCATTGATTTGGAGAAACCCAATACCCAAGGAAATTAAGTGCTAGAAAAGAGTTCTACCTACTGCCCAGAAGTAAAACAAAGCAAACGAAAGCTAAAAACTACTCTGGAAATAAAACTACAAAACGTTCTGCCTCCTTCTGCCTCTTACGGACAGTATACATATATATCACATTTGAGTCTTGATCTTTCTTAAGGAAAGATCAAGCTAAAAAATCCGAAGTTCCAGCTATTTGGGAGTCCTCTGTGGAGTGATTTCGGTGCCTACAATGTGCTGGCAAGCCGCAATTTTGGACCAAAAAATATCCCCACCGTCAACATCTGTCAAAATGTTCTTGTAGTTTCTGGAAGCTGCGACGACGCTCAAGCACCAGGATTGGGTGCTCGAGCCACAGGAATGGGTGCTCGAGCACCAGGATTGAGTGCTCGATCTCCCAACTGACTAGCAGCTCTTTAACTTTCTCAAAACTCATCTTCAAGCTTAATGTCCATGATATGTTTTGAATTCTCATTAAGACCTGAAAATAAGGCAAACACTAAAACACACTAAAATATTAGATAACAATACAAGCTAAGGTATAACACATGCGAGTTAAGGGGCTTGAATGTATAACATTCAAGACTTATCACCAAGTTTAAATGATTTCTTTATGTTTATTTAGTTTTTAAACATTACTATAGTGCCATTGTGATGCCCAATATAATTGGGTATCCCATAATAGCTTTGTCGTAATGCCCATTTTACTACAGGTATTACAAAGCATTTGTTATATTAATGTCGTTGTAATATTCATATAATTTTGCTTTATTTACATTTTATTACAAAGCATTAGTTATGCTAATGCTATTGTAATATCTTTGTCTTTACATTACCAGTATTCAATTAATTAAAATAGTATTATTGTCATTTTACAATAAACGTATTGTAATTATGTCTTTACATTACAAGTATTTCAATTAATTAAGGGCCTGTTTGTTAAACACTTTCTCCCCTTCTCTTTTTTTTTTCTTCCTCAAAATCAACACCACTTTTAATATTTCATTAATCACTCTTCAACATTTTTTTTTTTTACTTTTTATATCACATCATTCACTTTTTATTACTATCCAAATAAAAAACTCATTAAAAAACAAAAAAATTTTAATTTTCTATACAAAAAATTCTCAACATTCTTCCTACTTTATATCACATCAATCACTTCTTATTACTATTCCAAAACAAAAACCTTCAAAACCATTTAACAAACAAACCCTACAATAGTATTATTTTTATTACCACAATAAGCCTATTGTAATGCATGTCTCTACATTATGAGTATTTTGATTAATGACAATAGTATTATTATGATTTCAACAATAGCCTTATTGTATGCATGCCTTTACATTAAATATATTAGGCATCGACTATACTAATGCGTTATAATGTCCGACTGATATTAAGATGTATTTTTAAGTATATTCTTACCAGGCCAAAATGACAAGTGCTTAAGTATTTGGAGAATATTATACTAATATACCATCACACTTGTATGCGATTTAATTGTAGTGAACACTTGTGTGAAGAGTCTGTTTTCTGATTGACTGAGAAGATTGTAACTATAATTACTTATTGAGAAATGATACTGATTTTCAATAGTATTATATTTTATGAGTTATTCTACAAATGCTTTAAAATAAAGACAAGTAAGCATATTATTTACTGGAAATTGATACTTGTAAGCTTGTTTTATTTATGAGTAAATATGATATTGCATTTTGTGCCTTAATGATGAGAATAAAAATATGCTAATGAACAAGTTGGCAAGTTGTAGCTACTAGGTCCAAAAAACAATAATAATCAGAAGCTAGCAAGTTGTAGCTACTTGTGGGCTGGCAAGTTGTAGCTACCATTTCCAGATACCCCTGTATCTTTTTTTAAAAAAAAAAAATTATAAAAAAATCTCAAAGATTCAGGCATAGGCATTTTTTGTAAATTTCGTTAAATCCTAACCAACTTCTAAATCCTTGCAATTTTTTCTCTTTTCTTTTTTTTTCTTTTTTTCTTAAAATGAGAGGTATTTTAAAAATTTGGCACCCCACCGTTAGAATTTTCTGTAAAAACCTAACAGATGGTGGTAAGTGATAGACATTAAAAATTCATAGTACCAAAGTGAGAGTTTTTAAAGATTAAGGAGGCATGTCGAAAGAACCGAAAGTTTAAGGGGCTATCTTAAAGTTTTCCAAATAAATAATACTTTGCCTTTATAAGAATATTATTATATTACATATGAATATGATGTAAACTGTATGATTGTTTATATGATAGATATAAAGTAATTCCAAAAAAAATATAATGATGTTTGTATGCACTATTAAACAACCTTTCATTGTTTTACTTAATAAACGTCTCTTTTTGGAAAACCAAATATAACAGTTATTTTAAACATATGTTAAGGATATTTTATAAATCAGTGATATTTATTTTTATTGAGACTGGACTCGCTTATTCGCCTATATAAATGTTGTATTCCCAAACTTACATAGATAATGTTGCACGTCTAGGGGAGGAGGATCAGGATCCTTATGCCAGTTTTGGTCATGTTGGTTGAGGCTATTTGTTGCCTCCTTTTGTTGATAATACCGTTTGGGAATCTCTGGGTCGACGGTATGGGAAATTTGGCGGTGGATTTCACAAAGCTATTGGGGAATTTTTCTCTTTCGAAGGCAGAAAGTGAGAGGGTGTAAGTCCAAGCAAAGGCTGTAGAAGGAGCGGTGACCTGAGGAAAATTGTGCTTAGTGGGCAAACTCTTAGCCGATAGAGTTGTGAGCAAGGAGATTATCAAATCAACCCTCCTAAGGGGTTGGATTTATCATTGAGTTTAAACATGTTTGGGACAAAGCCAGTGTTCTGGAAAGCAGACCTTGGCTTTTTTAGGATCATCTTTTTTCAGTCGAAGATTTCAACGGTCTCATGCCGCCAACCTAAATGACCTTTGCTAAAGCAGCATTCTGGGTTAGAATGTACAACCCCCCACTGGCTTGTATAGGCACTGACATAGGGCAGCTCTTCGGTGGGTGAGGTGGAGGATGTAGACGTCGTTGATGATGAAGTGAGTTGGGGAGAGTATTTACGAGTTCTAATTTGTTGGGATCTGACCAAACCACTTTCACGGGGACGAATGCTAAAAATCATGAACAACTTGGTCCGGGTCGCCTTCCAAAACGAGAAGCTACCACAATTCTATTTCAGACGCAATGTAATCCGACATGGAGTTACTAGTTGTTTGCGGTCTGGGCTACGGCGATCCTTTGATGAGGAAGCAGGGACCCAATTTAGGTCATGGTTGAGGGCTCTTTCCCCCAACCACTGGCAGGGGAACGGACGCTAGAGTGTAAACGGAGGTCTAGCGAAAAATCATCCTCGTCATGGCGAGCCAGCGGCAGCACAATCCAACTCCGGTGAAGGGCAGAGATCTGGTGCAGTAAAGAAGGGAGTGATTGGCGGAGCAACGGTTACTACATATGCAGATTTGGTGGGCAAAAAATATGGTAACGCACGGGTGCTGCGCAATCACAAATCTCCTAGCTTCACGGCAGATCTTGGGGGAGGTTTTAATGCCTCTCCTTGTAGTGATGTCACGCCAGCAGGTCTTGAAAAGGGGGATGGCAGTTCAGGCGTCAATCCTGCAACAAGAAAGGAAAGAATGGAGGTTGAGCGGGTGCTGGAAGGAAATATAGGAGAAGGATTTAATGGAAATAACAGTTACATTTGTGCTGACCAATGGGGAGCTCTCAATGACCAATTGACAAAGGGCTGATTTGGAACTCAACTTCACAGAATCTAGGACGCGTTAATGCAACAATGGATGCGCAAAGGGGCCCTATCCTTAAAAATCTCCCCTCAAATTGTGTGGTGGACTCAACGTCACATGTCAAAGGGGGGGCTTGTTCGTAACATCAACACTACCCAGCTAGGTCCACAGAGTCACAGGAGCTAATTTTAAAAAGTCCCTTACCTCATGTGGGCTCTAACAGTTTAATTATCCCATCTGACATCCTCTCACTCTCCCAGTGAGTGTGGCCTGATCTCAAGTTTACAAACCAATGGCTCGCAAAGGAAGGGATGGAAGCGAAAAGCACGTGATGGTGGAGCAACAGTACTTCTGGAAGGTGGAGACACTATTTTGCCAAGTAAACGGCTGTCTGAAACACTAGATGCCAAGACTAAGGAAGGGGGCAGTGAGAAAAGATGGAAGCAGCAGGGGACTCCAAACATTGGTTCTTCTATTGTAATGGCGAAGGCTAGTTCCCAGCCCCACCACTCATCATGAGTGCCCTTAGCTGGAACTGCCGGGGGCTTGCGAACTATTGGACAGTTCAAGACCTTTGTCTTATGATAAAGGAAAAGAAATCTACTTTGGTTTTCCTTATGGAAACCAAAATGTCGAATAAAAATCTTTGTTTTTTAAAGAATAAAATTGGCTATGATGGGTTGTTTGTGGTTGATAGTGTTGGTCACAGTGGCGGCTTAATGCTTTTTTGGAAGAATGAAACTCATGTTACTATACAAAATTATAGCAGGAGACATATCAATGTTGTAATTAAAGTGGAGGCCGATGGATTGGAATGGAAATTTACAAGGTTCTATGGACACCCCGAAGTGGCAAAGCACAAGGAAGCCTGGAATTTACTTCGATATTTATCTTAGTTCCAACCCCTCCCATGGTTGTGTCAGTGATTTTAATAAGATTTTGGATTTCCCAAAAAAAGGGTGTTGCCATACGGCCTCCAGGCCAAATGATGGAATTTAAAAATGCCCTAGAAGACAGCCGACTGAGTGATTTGGGGTTCCATGGCCCAAAGTTTACTTGGAATAATGGGCGAATTGACAATGGATTTACAAAGGAACGAGTGGATCGAGCTGTTGCTAATAAGGAGTGGTGTGAAATATTTGATATGGTCAAGGTCCTGATTATGGCAGCTAGAAGTTTTGACCACAACCCTCTCTTTATTTCTTTTGGCAAATCTACTTCACAAAAATAGAATAAGTGTCGGAAGTTCCGATACAAGGCTAGTTGGGCAATGCACAAGGATTATAAAGAGGTTGTCAATCAAGCATGGGGTGCAATGGACAGATCTACTAACAGATGGGGAGTGGTGCAAAGGAAGCTTAAACGCTGCCAACGCAGTTTCCAATGTTGGGTTCGTAAGCTTGATCCGACGACCGATATTATAAGACAAAAAACCAAAGCTTTGGCTGAGGTGCAAGAAGTGGAAGATTCCACGTGCATGGTAACTGAGAAGACTCTTCAAAAGGAGTTGCATGTGCTGTTAGAGCAAGAAGCTGTGCAATGGAGGCAAAGATCAAAAGAGACTTGGCTCAAACAGGGTAACTGAAACACCAAATACTTTCATGCCTGTGCGAACCAGCGGAATCGGGGTAATCAGATAATGAAGATAATGGATGAGAGTGGCACTTTGTGTACCACGCAGGCCAACATTGAGCAAGCTTTTGTTGATTACTACCAGCATTTGTTTACTACAACAACACTGTCAAACATTGGCAAGTGTATCCTAGCTGTGGAAAGGAAAGTTAGCCCGGATATGAACTCAAAGCTCATTGCTTAGGTTAGATGTAGGCAATGAAAGCCCCTGGGCCAAATGGTTTCTCTGCTGGGTTTTATCAACAAAACTGGGTGACGGTCAGAGAGGAGGTATGTACCGCTGCTCTTAGTTTCCTTAATTCATGGATCATAGATCCCCATATAAATGCTACAAATATTGCTCTCATTCCCAAGGTTAAAAACCCTACTCGGGTGACTGAATTTAGACCTATCAGCTTGTGTAATGTTCTATATAAGCTCATCTCCAAGGTCCTTGCCAATCAGTTAAAAGTGGTTCTTCCCTACATTATTTCTTTGAATCAGAATGCTTTTATCCCGGGAAGGCTGATCACTGATAACATTCTTGCTACTTATGAGACTCTGCACTCCATGCATGCTAGAATGTGGGGTAAGGCCGGGTTTATGGGCATCAAACTTGATATGAGTAAAGCCTATGATAGGGTTGAATGGGCATTTCTAGAAGCTGTTATGTGTCGGCTGGGGTTTTCTAATAGATGGATTCGACTCATTATGCAATTTGTGAGCACGGTTTCTTATGCGGTGGTGGTGAATGGGCAGCCTGTGGGTAGCTTCAAACCTATACGTGGTATTCGGCAGGGAGACCCAATATCTCCGTATCTATTTTTGATCTGTGCCAAGGCACTTAGTTCTTTTATCCATAGTGAAGTGAACTCTAGGTCTATCACAGGAGTTCCCACTTCAAAGCGTGGTCCACGACTGAGCCATTTATTCTTTGCTAATGACAATCTGCTATTTTGTAAGGCAAACTCTATGGAGTGGCGACGCCTAGTGAGAATTTTAGACAAATATGAAGTTGCTTCTGGTCAGAAACTTAATAAGGCGAAAACTTCTATTTTCATCAGCCAGAATACAAGCCCAGATAAGAAAAGAGATTATCCAGTTATCGGGTTTCCAAGTCACTCAGCGGTATGATAAATATCTGGGCTTACCAACGCTTGTTAGGAAGTCGAGATCCTAGGCCTTCAAAAGTATTAAAGATAGAGTTTGGAACCGCCTGCACAACTGGACATTCAAGTTCCTTTCACAAGCTAGGAAAGAGGTTCTCCTAAAAGCGGTGGTCCAAGCCATCCCGACATATAGTATGAGCGTCTTTCAGTTCCCGCATACCCTTTGTAAGGAACTCAATGGAATGATGCAGAAATTTTGGTAGGGGCACAAGAATAATGACTCTAAAATTCACTGGATGAGCTGGGACAGAACGGGTTTTTCGAAGGCCTAAGGTGGTCTGGGATTCCATGACTTGGTGAGTTTCAACAAAACCCTCTTGGCGAAATAGTGTTTAAGGCTTATGAAGAATCCTAACTCCTTAGCAGTTACTATTTTCAAATCCAAATACTATGCACAGTCTTCCATCCTAGAGGCTAGTCTAGGGAATCACCCGTCCTTCGTGTGGCGAAGTCTATTATCGGCTCGTGACCTTCTTAAAAATGGGCTTCTGTGGCATGTGGGTGATGGTAAGGATATTCACGTTTGGAAAGATAGATGGCTTTCGACTCCAATATCTTTTGCTGTTCAATCACCAAGGAGGATTCTAAAGGAGGAAGCAAGGGTTGCGGAGCTAGTTGATCCCGATACGAAGTGGTGGAATACCACTTTATTCACAGAGGTATTCCAAGAGGAGGAAGCATATGTTATCCAACAGATTCCACTAAGTCCTATGCAACCTAAAGATGCTTTGGTATGGCGATGTACTACTAATGGGGTTTTCTCCGTGCGAAGTGCGTATCACATGGACAAAAAAATTTAGACTATGACGCGTGGGGGGACCTTTGGCCAAGCAGGTGGAAATATGGTGTTGAAGACCCTGTGGAAGCTTCAAGTTCCGAATGTGGTTAAAATGTTTTTGTGGCGAGCGTGGAACAATCTTCTGCCCACAAAAGCCAATCTTTTCAAGAGGGGTGTTACCAAAGATGATCTTTGTCCAATTTGTGAGCAAGAAGATGAAACAGGAAAACATATCCTATGGAGCTATCCATCCGCACAAAATGTTTGGAGTTATGGCCCAAGAACTTTTCAGAAAAGTATTGAGATGGGACTTACGTTTTTCCATGTGGTTGAGTATATGTTGGACCGCGGTGACCCATCAGAACTCGAGTTGCTGGCAGTTGTAGCTTATAAAATTTGGTTTTGGAGGAATTCAGTCGTACATGGAGGAGTGTTTCAGACTCCTGCTCAAGTGTTCCAAGATGCCAGAATTTCATTGGATGACTTCAAATGTGTTATGGGCCCAAAACCTAATATTATGAACCATGACCCCGATGCACGTCCAACGCTTTGGGCGAAACCTCTCCCAGGTATTTTTAAAATTTATTGGGATGCAGGCATAAGTGCATAGGGCTTCAAATTTTAATACGAGACCATGAGGGAGTAATTCGAGCAGCCCAGAGTTTAACAAAAAAAAATTTAGTAGATCTTGTGGTGGCTGAAGCTTTGGGCGCTTTATATGCTGTGGAATTATGTAGGGCTTTGAATTTCAATGACATAATGTTGGAAGGAGACGCATTACAAATTGTTAATGCTGTCTCAGCGGATAGCCCTAATTGGAGTAGATTTGGACATATTGTAGACGACATCAAAATGGGTATGTGTCACTTGAACTCTTGGCAAATTTACCATGTCAAGAGGGATGCGAACTTTGTTGCTCATTGTTTAGCCTGTGAGGCTATCAAGACTATCATAAATAAGTTATGGGTTGAAGAAACCCCAAACTGTATCTATGGTATTGTACTCATGGAGCAATTTGCCCTGTTTGATTATTGTTTTATCAATAAAATTCCCAGATTTGTTCAAAAAAAATATATACTATATGCTGGTTGTGCTGCCAATGACATTTATGTTTAATTAATGTACTAGTGTGTATTGAAATATACGAACACAATGTTAATATTTAAGGGAAACTTTAGATAAACCTCTTGAATTTTTTGTCCTTTTGACATGCTCTCCCTAATTTTTAAAAACTCTCACTTTAGTGCCATAAACTTTTAATGTCTATTACTTAACTCCCTTCCATTAGAATTCACAGTTAAATCCTGTCAAAATTTTCAAATACCTCTGTATATTTTTTTAAAAAAAAATTATAAAAAAATCTCAAAGATTTAGGTGTGGATATTTTTGCAAATTCGGTTAAATCCTAACGCCTAAAGCCTTGCAATTTTTTATTTTTTTTTAATTTCTAAAAAATGATGAGTATTTTAGAAATTTTAGCACCTCTACATTAAGATTAAACAGAAAATCCTAACGAATTGGGCAAATGATAGACATTAAAAGTTCAGGGTACCAAAGTAAGAGTTTTTAAAGATTATGAAGAGCATATTAAAATGGCTGAAAATTCATGAGGACTATCTAAAGTTTCTCCTAAATATTTATTATAGTAATGCCACGTATGAAATTAGAGATTTTTTCCAACGCTTGATAGTATCAAGGCAGAGCATTACACGGAAAAGCTTTTGTTTCTCTCTTTCTTAGGCTTCTCATCATTGTTCGAATCCCCTCCCTTCTTTTCCTCTCCTTGTGCGGACATGTTATAAAAATAAAATAAATAAATAAACAAATAAATAAAAAAAGAAGGCTTCTCATCATTTCCTGAAGCTTTTTGTTTCTTTGTTTCCTCAAGCTTCTCATCGGTGTCTCTGCGCGAAAGAGAATCTTATGGGTTCTGACCTCTCTTTGCTCTCCCATTTACTCACTTGCTCGCCGTAGCAGATGGGTTCAACTGGGCGTCCAGTGGGCTAGAGTTTTTCACTTTTTCTTGAGATGAGGACATTGTGAATAGCAGTGTGGTGGTGTTTTTGGTAGAGATGAGTTTTTAATCAGAATGTCTGTTGGAATTTGCAGTTTTAAAAAGTTCGATTTAAAAATAACAATTTGAAAAAGTAATTTTTAAAAACATACTTAAGCATTTGTACGTTTTTAAAAAAACCTTATTGCATGCCATTTAAAAACGCTAATTTTTTACGTTCTCAAATCGCAATTTATTAGAAATGCAATCCCAAACAATCCATTTTCCATAATTTAGTTTTAAATCACACTTTTGTCTACGAAATTATAATGCCAAACGTACTCTAAATGAATAAAAAATAAATAAATAAAAAAAATATTATTTTAATAACATAGAGAAGAGATATAGATAAGCAATTGGATGTAGGTTTCGAAAAGTAGTTAGCTCAAGGTAGAAAAATTAGGCTTTAGCTATTTTAGATAGAACCATTAGGGATACTCTTATAGGTTACCCTATTCACAGGAAGCAAAACCCATTATTTTTTTCAGATTATTCCCAACCTTGTGACCATTAAGCATGTAGGATCATGAAGAACCTGAATACCCAACTGCATGTCATTATTCAGCGTAAAACAAAAGTGGGGTATTAGCCATATTGCACAACTGATCATGATCATTAAGCTACTACAAGTTAAGGTTCCACTAGGCCTGTAATTATATGAGTAAACACAATTACTAGAACACACCAATAGAAGATCCTCATGGAGCAGTTTCTTGTGCCTCAAAATTTCACATCCGTTGTCCATGTGCCCTGAACGCTAGGATGTTTGGTTACATGTCTTGTCTTTAATTTCACCACCTTTCTTCCCAATGCATTCCTAAGCCTGGTTGCATGTAGAAGTACGTTTTCTGGATCCATATTCTTCACACATACCGTCCGTTGGTTTTTGTTCCCTGTGCATTTGGCAAACTAAATCCTTACTGAAAACTTTACAGGACATTTTGCAGTAAATGCAGAGAGAGAGGGGGCCTTACGGTAAAAGGCTTTCAAATGCGGGTGCTGACCACGGATGAGTTCATCAACAACTTCTAGCTGAGGATTTTTCTCTTTAAATGCTGGCAGCTGCAACTCCATAAATGCCCTGCCATATCGATTGCCTCATTGTTAATCATTAAACAAGAAAATGGAAAGAAACACTATATATATATATACCAGTGCTCACAAAATAACATAGGTCTTACCAGATTCATAATATATATGAAACAATTTTAAAACCCCCCAATTTGAGACTACAATAATGCCATATACAAGTCAAAAAGTAGACCATGTTCAGCATCCAGTTTCATTTGATTAAGTGAACTCTGTCAAACGTCCAATTTTATCTTCAGGGATCTTAACCAATGACTCATCTCAGATTCTAGGTATTACTATTGTTCTCAATGGTGCTTGTAGCAGCATTATTCAGAGATCTTGACCAAAAAGTAGTCAGCAAAAATAACAAATCATACTTTAAGGAAGTTATATGGGATAAATAACTATCACCCCACTAAACGCTGTAAGTCCATGGATTTCCTACTGCAAATAGCAGACGCAAAACTAAAGGGACTTCATATTCTAACCAAATATTCTTATCAGAAGGTCAACTGAAGCCCTCATGATTCTAGAGAAGAGAAAAGAGCATCTGTGATAGACCTGCCTGTAGCCCAATGAGTTCTGAAATACCATAAAGTGGGACTAGGGGTGTTCGTTGGTTAAGTCGGTGTCGAAAATAGCATTTTTTGCGTTTCGCCAAATTACAGTCGGTAATGTCGGAAATTGTACCGACTTTACCGCATGTAGGCTTGTTTCGCCTACCAACATTACCGACTTTGTCGATAATTGGTGGTTGAAAATGTCGGTTGAACCGGGCCAAGTTTTCGGTTCGGTTGGATTGGCCTATGCGCTTTTTGAGCCAAATTTCAGGTTATGACCTTAAAGCCTTTGCGTTTTTTGGATCGAAAAATAGATTTTCTAATATGGCCATTTTCAAAAAATGTTGATATTTTCAAAATGTAATATAACCCAATAATATAAAAAGCTGTTTCAAATTCACATTCTCATAATTAACATTCATAAACCTATTAGGTTGGTCATTTACATTCTCATAGTAACATCATAAAACACTTTCAAAAAATTTTACAAAAAAACTCTTACAAAGTGATGTGGCACAACATGATTGGATTTCTCAAAATTTGAATTTTCCTCATTCCCAATTATATTGATTATGAGAATGTGAATGTCGGTTAAAGTCGGTAGGCGGTCGGTACAAAACCATTTTCGCCTACCGACCGACAAATGTCGGAAGAAATGTTTTTCTTCTGCCTACCGATCGTCAGTGGGCGGTAGGCGATCGGAGTCGGTTGAAACTCGGTCGGTACACGGTCGGTAGGTGGAAGACAGTGAACTTACAGTCTAGGGGTGAGCACGGGTCGGTTTGGGTCGGGTTTCTCGGGTATCCGAAACCCGATTCGTGGGGTGCGGGTTTGAAAAAATTCAACCCGCAACCCGCATATTTCCATTGCAACCCGACGGGTTTCGGGTTTGTAGGGCGGGGCGGGTTTGCGTGCGAGTCGGGTTTAAATCCGAATTCTTATTGGGCTTTGGGCTCAGATTGAGTTAATTTTAACTGGGCTTTTTTTTGTCAAAAAAGTGCTCTAAACTTATTTTTGCTAGATAAAGTTTAATTTTTTACCCCATTTTCAAATATACAATTTTTTGCCCAATTTTTATTTGTACATGAAATAAAAAAACCTAAACCCATTTTGAAAAAAAATAGACCTAAAATCACATTCATCAAAATCAATACTCATTTAAATAATAATACTAATAAAATATAATGTTCATAAAAGTGCATCAACTATAAAATATAAAAGGGCATAAAATCATATTCAATGAATCAATAAATGTACATCAACTATCAAAAGTTCAACAAATTCAAGAAAACATTTAATTAATATCAAATTCAAAATTTCACAAAAGATGAAAAGATTCATAAATAAAGACACTATAGTCACTAAACACTAGCATCCAATTCAACCCATCTAAAAAATGCAATACATAAAATGCAACACATAAAATATGGAATCCAATCCAACACATAAAAAAATATTTATAGTGTATAACAACGTCGCGGTCGGGTCGGGTACCCGCGATTTTCAAAAAACCAACCCGCAACCCAACCCGACCCACGCGGATATGCAAAAAAATAACCCGAACCTACGATTAAACCCTAAAAAATCCGAATTTTTTCGGGTTGGGGCGGGTAGGGTCAGGCGGGTTTCGCAGGTAGGGTCGGGTTTTGCTCACCCCTTGCACACCCCTAAGTGGGACTATCCGCAAAACAGCCATCAGCAACATACACTACTCAGCCCATTAACCTAAGAATGCAAATGTGGTCTGCTAGGAAGTATACAGAGAGAGAGAGAGAGAGAGTTAAGAGTCTATGCCATTTTCCTTGGCCAACTTTCAAACCACCCTAGGTCCCCTTTGTTAGCCTACACTAACACACTGATAGTAAGTAGATTTAATTATCTTCCCAATACAAAATAAATAAAGAAAATAAAGAAAATCGTTTCTATTGCATAAATCTATTTTTTTTAAAAAAAAAACAGCCTTCCCTACCAAAAATAGAGCAGTTATATGTATCCGAATTAAGTTTGATGGGTACAAACCCACTGTCACGAAGAAGAATTGTCACACAAGTCTCTTTGTTTCTAGTAAAAACTTCTAATGTATAACAATCAAACACACTGTGGTCCATTACAATCATCCATTTGAACTTATGGCTTTTAAGCAAGCAAGGAACACACCATAAACTTCTTCTAGCAAGGGCAATAGATCAATCCATTAACAAAAGTTTTGAACAATCTTATTATAACAGAACAAGTTACAGCATCCCCTTGGAAATGATTATGCAGTAAAAGCTAAAGCATCCTCAAGCATCATCTTTCAGTTCAATCAGTATATCTTGAGACATAAATTTTTCAAGAATTAAAAAATAAATAGGAAATGATTGGCATAAAAAGGCATACCTGATGCCCCTACTACTTCCCCCCCAATCACAATAGCTCACAATCAGCTTTTGAAGTTGCCATGCACCTCTCAAAGCCATCTGACTTCAAAAGCATATGCGTTAATATGGAACTTTAACTTTTTGATGATAAAACAACAAATTTTACAAAAACTAGGGCAGTAGGTACATATCACATTTATGCAAGGTACTCTTCCAGCATTTGACTGCACAAAAACTATGCAGATCCAAGCAGAAAAGACAAAAATAACAGAAACATAAACCAAGGCTTTTACGAATACAGGAAAAAGAAAAAAACAAACGCAGCAGCTCCAAGCAACAAGCACTAAAACAGCAGAAACAGGAACAAGAAGAAGAAAAATCAGAAACTATTCCAACACAAGAAAAGGATTGATAAGTATTGAGATGCTTCAAAACCGTCTCCCAGAATGGTTGAGACCAAAATTTTAAGAAAATGAGAGGGGGAAAAAAAAGGAATCGAAGTCCTAAATAAAAATTAGCAGCTATCATCAGAGACAGCAGTAAAGCTAAAGAAAATTATTTGGATGGCCATAATTGTTAACTCAAGCTTAGCTCTACATGGATGCCAGCCCTAGATCTAGGAAATGCCCAACAAAGTAAGATTAACCGATTCAAAAATGAAAGAAAAGTTCAAAGAAAAGAGATATAAAGATGAAAAACTTCTAATGGTAAGATCCTGTTAAAGTATCGACATTTATTCTAATCGCAGAAATTTAGAAATCCCCCAAAATCCATAACCAATTTGTTTAAGAATATTCAGATGCAGGGAAAATTCCACCAAAAACCTCTCATTTTGCAGTAAAATGCAAAATTCACAGGCCCCTTGGCTAAATTTCGAGCAATGTAGATAAAATAGAATTAGAAATAAGACAAAAAGAACAATGCATGCTGTAAAGAAAGAAAATCGCAAATCTACTCTTATAGTGAATACATGCAAGACATTGACAAAAAAAGAATGGCAATTGCAGAGATCTAATTATAGGTTCTAAATATCAGGAACTCTTCCACACTTTTCCACATCAATAAAGAAAGATAATAACTTCTATAAACACCTGGCATACACTAGATTTTTGTGCCCTCCGATAAGGAATGGACACATCAGTATATCACACCAAATGAGAGAAAGATGAAAACACAAGATTTTTACCAATTCGTTTCAACATATCCATAGATAAAGCACCCTTTCCCCCATTCAAGAGAAAACCCCCGCCACTGCCCTCTCCTCCGCCGAGTGCCACCAACAGCCACCGAACCCCACTAAAGGTTCCTCCACCGCTGCTCTACCACCGGTAAGTTCTTAAATTTATTGTCTTTCTCTCTCTCGAAATCTCTCCAGCCCCAACTGAACCACTTGGAGCTCAACACCCCACAACTCTTTCTATAAAAAAAAATAAAAAATAATAAAAAGCCCAAAACACTCCATCTGAAAAATCACAAAGTTTACCAACACACAATTCTCCATAAATCGCACAAATTCCCTAATCCATTCAGCCAACAACAATCATCACCAATTTCAGCCACCACAAATTTAAACACCCAACAAAATCATCCCCTCCACATTTTGGCCAACAACAAAGGATTCAAACCACTAACAACAACTAAGAAAAACACCCAAAAAATTACAGCAACTCCAAAACCATCTCCCTCCTCAATCGGCCATAGAAACCGAAACACCCATCCAAGGCAAACCAGCAATTCTATCATCTCCTTCCGGCC
Source organism: Betula pendula (assembly GCA_900184695.1). NCBI lineage: Eukaryota > Viridiplantae > Streptophyta > Magnoliopsida > Fagales > Betulaceae > Betula > Betula pendula. The sequence continues at coordinate 22,099 of FXXK01001866.1, forward strand.
ACCCAAAAATCCACAGCCCAACACAAATTCTCCTATTCAGTCACCCAAAATCCATAGCCCTAGAAAATTTTAAAAACGCCAAACATTGCATTTTGTTGTGATGTTTGATTGTTGTTGTCAATGGTAGTTTCGGTTGAAGTGCGGGATGGGTATTTTGATGGCCATATGGAGGGGATGATCAGTTGGGGTGTTGTTTTCAGTGGCTATGTTGCTGATTTTTGGTGGTTGATGGGAGGAAATTATTTTGTGTATTTTGATTTTCGGTTGCTCTGATTTGCAGTGTTTGGTGTTTTTAAAATTGTGTTCGGTGGAGTTAGGTGGCTGTCAGCGGAGGAGAAGGCGGTGGCGTGGGTAGTGGCATGTGGGTGTTCTCTTGAATGGGGGAAAGGGTGTTTTGTCGATGAATATGTTGAAGAGAATTGGCAAAGGACCTAGTGTATGGTAGGTCTTTATAGAAGTTATTCTCATAAAGAAAACTACACCCTTTAGTGTCCAAGATGGTGTCAAGCATAACCGTCCACTGGTTGTACCTATCATAAATTCCACTACCAAAGCAAACCTAACTATTGTTTCTCTTTATATACTAAATTTCGCAACGTCTCTCCCCACATGAACATCTATGTAATGAAACAAAGCAAGCCATCAACAACGCCACAATTTGCAAGGATCATAAGTAGAATTACTTTAACCAATTTACCCTAAACTGATCCCTTGAATCAAAAATCAAACGGAAGAAAAGAAAAAAAAAATAGCCTATGAATCAATAATCATACGTAGAGTTAGTTGAACCCATTTAGAGTTATTCTTCATTATTAAGGAACTCAAAACCACTAAAAATATAAATCAAGAATATATGCTATTTGACTTTATTATTGTGAATGAAAAAATGGCTTAGTAGAAAATGAAGAGGCAGCATCAGTACACAAAATTTAATCAGCGAAATTACATATTAGATTTCAATCCAATATGAAAAGCAACAATTTCTACTTATCAAAAAGAAAAGCAACAGTTTCTCAAAATGGATACCCCGGATTTCAATCTATATTAGATGAAAATTAGGCTGAGATCTAAGCTGAAGTTACATAACCCATAAGAAAACATCTCTAATAGAACACCAACAGCTCTGGCAAGAAATCTTGAAGTGGGTCTCTTTGGAAACAAGCTTAGGCTCAAAAAAATCACAAGTGGGTCTCTTCGAGAACAATTTTAAGCTAAAAAACCAGAAAAAATAAATAAAATAAGAAGCAGATCTGTGGGGTCACACTAACTGAGCGGCGCATTACATATAGAGGAAATCAAAAGAAAAACAGCAAATAGAAAATAGAAAATAGAAAAGCTCACCTGATCGCCTGTGGATTGACGGTGCGTGGGCTTTTCTGCAACGGCGAAAATGAGAGAGAGAGAGAGAGGACGAGAGGAAGAGAGTTGAGAACGAGGACTGCCGAGAGACAGAGAGAGGTGAGAGCTGCGCGGAGGGAACTATGTATTCTCGGGAACTAATGTATTCTCCGTGGGCTATGAAAATGGTTACCTTTTTTTTTTGTTTTTTTTTGGAAGCAGGGGAACCGAGAAAAGAGCTTATTTTAAATCATTTTATTCAACCGTTTGTATTCTTAATAATAGCTATTCTTTTTTTAAATCGTATTATACCGTGAGTAATACTATTATTCTGCCTCCATACATGTGCGAGTGGTTTTTTTGTAATATCCACGAGCACATATGCTTTGCATTTTAGGTTTTTATGTTTTTTTTTTTTGCAGGGGAACATTTATTTATAAACTTTGGGCAATACAATTTGTTGGGGGCTGGGCCTGACAGGCACGTGTAGGCCCATATTCCCTTTTATTTTTAGACGGCCCACGTATGAGGAGCCCGAACCTATGTATCTGCCAATCTTGGCTATAAGGCTCGGTTAATGTATTGAGGGTTCTTCATTCCTCAAGGTTCAGTTTCTTAGATAAGAGATGTAATGATCCTTGATGAAGAAAGGACAACGTCCATTATGGTTCGCATTTAAGGCAGTCGGCCTCGGTTGCTGCTCCCGCGTGTTTCCAAGGCTCACCTACCCTTCGGGATATGATTGACGTGACAAGCGGACAGAAATTCAAGTATCGTGGACTAGTGTGTATGCGACACGTGGAAGGATTATTAAAGGCTCGCATGGGCATAGAAGACCATGGGGAGCTTAGGGCCCCACCGCAGAGGCTCATTAAATGAGCCTCGGGGGGTCCACCACTATATAAGGAGAGGGGAAAGGTTCGGTAAAGGTATGTAACTGAATCCTAAAAATATTCTAAGTCATTCTTAGAGAAACTCTCCAAGATCAAAATTGACTTAGGCATCGGAGCTATCCCCCGCCGACAACCCCCGGCAAGCTCTTGTGTCTAACTTTTTCTCTGTTCTCAGGTCCACGTGGAGTCAGAGTTAGAAACTATACCAACAGTTTGGCGCTGTCTGTGTGAACGATTTCGTTCTTACTACAAAACCAATCTGACAATGGTGGACGTTGAAGGCACCTCGCAGGCTCTGATAAGCCTTGAATGTTATGCATTCAAGCCCCTTAACTTGCATTTGTTAAACCTTAATTATTTTGTAAATATAATATTTTGTCGTGTTTTTGTGTTTGTTAGTGTTTTCAGGTCTTATGGAAAAGGTTACTCTACATCATGGAATTCCTCAATATATGCCAACTTCCTCACTTGGCTCGAGCTACTTCATCATTTGGCTCGAGCGATATATACTTTACTTGGCTCGAGTGATCCCTACTTATGGCTCGAGCGATGTTCACTCATTATAGCTCGAGCGAAACAATAACTTGGCTCGAGCTAAGTTGATCCAGTTAAAGTCTGAAGTGCGATCTGCGCCGGATTTAGAGGAAAAGAGGATCATAGAAGACCCGGTCAGTGCGAGAACAGTTCTGGATCCCTCAAAATGAATGTTGACTCGATTGTACTGAGAAATGAGAAATTGAAGGTGAGAGAATCCCTTGAAAAGAGGGATTTGAGAGTGAGTTGAGGGATTGATATAGGGTTGGATTTCTAGAACCAGAGGGGGGGAAATTTCGTGGGCAGTAGCAAGGAGCATCATCTGAGATTATTGAAGTCTGTCCAGAGGAAAAAACACTCCAGGAGATGTCTTTCTCTAATCTAATAGAGAATTTCAACTCCTCTATGAGTGGCTAATCCCTTTCTTCATAGGGAATTGATGAAACCCTCTCCAAATTCCATGATGTAGTTTGTATTCATTGCTGGGATTTCCAGAATATACATGATGATTGTTTAGCTTAGGGAATTGCAAAACCATTTGTAAATTGTTCTTCATTGATAATAATCATTCTTGAGTCCATTCCATCTTGTCTATAAGATAGTCTTTATCTTGAATGAATTCAACATCTTTATTTTCTGTGATTATGGGGATGATAGCTAAGTAATGGTATTAATTGGCATTCATTCAAGAAGCTTGATAGGTCATACTTAGGATTCATAAATCATGCTACATCTTAGTTTAGCTTAATTTGGGTAGATGATTCATGCAACCTAGGATGGGTTATTCTTGATTCTTGATGACATGTATGCTGTTTAGAGATTGTATAGGTCATGCTAGGGAATGCGGATCGTATCACAATAGTGTTTAGGTGATCGATCCGTATTAACCTAAGATGATTTATCATGTTCCTCAAAACAAAAAGATTTTCTGGTCGATGACGTCGTATGATTGACAATCATACGCACATCATATCGCGTGTATACTGAGAATCCCACATGAGTATGAATGATCATTGAAATGAGGTTTGTGGTGGATTTAATCCCTATGTTTATTTCTTTGAATTCCATTACGTGTTTAAGCTTTGATTTAGTTTTTAAAACAACCAATTATCTTCCTGAGTTAGATTAGAAATTCATTCTGAGTATTTGATGAACACCCAACTTAGAACAGTCCTTGAAGTTCGATACCCTCAAAAATAGCCCTATCCTATAAAGGATTCGTCCTATTGCGAGTGGTCTTTTATAATTGATCCAGAAAATCCACATCAATTTTTGGCATCGTTGCCGGGGACTGTTTAATGGTTGTTCATTAAGTACTTGGGATTGAATCTACTTTAATTCCGTACATATTTTGTTTATAGATCATTTTGTTTAGAATCTGACTTTGTGTTTCAGTGCTGTCTGTTTCAGGTTCTGCATAAGTGGCTCGAGTGAAATCCTCATATAGCTCGAGCGAAGTTTTTGGCTCGAGCGAAAATCAAACTTGGCTCGAGCGACCATCTCTCAGACAGCACCACAGGAGCTACTGCATTGCAGAAACAGTAACTTCTAAAATTTGTTTTTGTTTTTCAATTGTATATATATCCTCTATATAAATTGCCATTGTTAAACCAGTAGCGTATGCATGGTCGTCGGTCTTTATCTTTACCACTTTTGAATTGCGACCTAGACTTAGAACGCACTCGTAGACATCGTAGAACCGAAAGGGACTCGAATCTAAGAGTGCAGACTAACCCTATGGCTGAAGAGGTGCCAAGAACCACTCTATTAAGGGATCATTATATTCCCTCGACTTACAATTCACCTTCATGTCTTCAGCTGCCGAACGTCACAGTAGCTCACTATGAAATTAAGTCCAGCATTATTCAAATGCTCCCATCCTTTTATGGGCTTAATTACGAGGACCCATATAAGCACCTCGATGAATTCTTGGAAATATGCACCACCATTAAGATGCAAAATTTTTCCGAGGATGCTTTGAAAATGCGCCTCTTCCCATTCTCCCTCAAGGATAAGGCCAAGTATTGGCTGAATTCTTTGGAACCAAATTCCATTACTTCTTGGGCTCAAATCCAGCAAGAGTTCCTCAAGAAGTATTTCCCCATTGGCAAGACCAATCAAATTCGGAAATCCATCACTAGGTTTTCACAAATTGAGGGAGAACCTTTCTATGAAACATGGGAAAGGATGAAGGACCTTTTGCGAAAGTGTCCACACCATGCTGTCCCAAAATGGCAGCTGGTGCAATGCTTCTATGATGGCCTGATTGAACCACATAGACAAATGGTTGATGCCTCATGTGGAGGCACATTTATGCTGAAAAGTGAAAACGAAGCATGGACCCTCTTTGAGAATCTAGGAGAAAATTCATTACAACATGCATCGTCTAGTCTTCGAGCACTGGCCCCCCAAACTCGAAGGACCGAAGGTCTTTTTGAAGTGGGCAATCCTTCGGATGTAACCACTAAGGTGGATGCGTTATCAAGGAAATTAGACCAGCTCATGGCAGCTGGCTTTGCTCCGACTACTTCTCAACCGCAAGTCCTACATGAGCCGTGCTCATTTTGCTCTAGCCCTGCGCACCATGCGAACGATTGTCCTATCATTGGACAATTCTCTGAGATGAATAATGAGCAAGTAAATGCAGCATTCTCTAGACCAGGTAATGATCCATATTCAAATTCCTACAATCCTGGTTGGAGAAACCATCCTAATTTCTCGTGGCGAGCTCAAGCTCTGGGAAATTCAGCACCACCTCAAGGAATGCCTCCCTATTAGTCTTATAATCCGGCATCCAATTATCGACCCCCCCAGCATCAATACCAGCCAGCACCTCCTCCTCCTAGGAATTCTACCTTTGAGGATAAGGTGCTGTCTGCTCTGAGCAATCTTGAGGCAAACACTCAGATGCTCAACTCTCATTCGTAGTCCATTTCAAAGCTAGAAGCCCAAGTTGGGCAGCTAGCGAATTCACTCAATAAGAGAGCAGAGGGGAAGCTCCCTAGTCAGCCAGTGGCTAATCCGAAAGGACATTATATGGTCGATGGAAGTTCGTCAGGCGACCCCACTCATCAAATCCAAGCCATTACCACGCTGAGGAGCGGAAAAGTGATTGACAATAATGTGGAGGAGAAGATGAATGAGCAGAATGGGCCATCAAAGAAGTTGAATATGGCCAAAGATAAAGGAGTAAGCAAAGAAACCCCACTCTCAGCTACTCCCACTCCTGAGACATCGTATGAGCCTAGAGCCCCATTCTCGGATCGTCTCAAGGAGCCTCCTTGTGCTGGAAAACAAGGAGACAAATTTCAAGAAATGATGGAGGTGTGCAAACAAGTCAAAATCAATATCCCCATCATTGATGCAATCCGGCAGATGCCCCCGTACGCCAAATTTCTGAAGGACCTGTGCACACAGAAGCGAAGGACAATGAGCCACACCCCTCAGAAAATCCTTCTCACAGAACAAGTGAGCTCCTTAATCCAGCACAGCATCCCTCCTAAATTCAAGGACCCTGGTGCTCCGACCATTTCATGCATAATAGGAGACCACGCGGTGGAGAAAGCGCTCCTCGACTTAGGAGCAGGTGTGAATTTACTCCCGTACTCGGTGTACGTACAGTTAGGACTGGGAGAATTGAAGCCCACAACGGTTGTCTTCCAACTTGCTGATCGATCAGTTAAGAAACCACGTGGTATTGTTGAGGATGTGATCATAAAGGTGGACAAGTTTTACTTTCCGGTAGATCTTATTGTTCTTGATACAGAACCTGTCCCAAATCCGCATAAGCTAATTCCCGTCATCCTAGGACGTCCTTTCTTAGCCACGGCTAATGCGTGCATTAATTGTAGGACCGGGGAGATGGAAATCACGTTTGGCAACATGAAGGTCAAGTTGAATATCTTTAATGCCTTCCAGCACCCGCCAGACATGAGTGAGTGTTTCTTCTTGGACATCATCGAGGAAACTGTGGAAGATACACTCCCCCATCAGTTAATGAAAGACCCCTTGGAGGCCTACCTAACTCATTTCGACAGTGAAGACTTCGACACGGAGCAGTACATCAGCGAGGTTAGTTCCTTACTAGATACTGCGGCCGCCATAGACTTTCCCCCGTGGAGAGCACCGAAGGAGCCTTTACCTATCACTTCAGGCACTCCTCCCATTCCTTCCCTCATTTCCCCACCAAGACTAGAGCTTAAGCCACTCCCCGAAAAACTCAAATATGCGTTCTTAGGTTCGAACGAAACTCTCCCGATCATCATTGCGTCTGATTTAAGAGAAGACCAAGAGAGCAGCTTGATGAAAGTACTCAAGGAGCATAGAGAGGCAATCGGTTGGAGTGTGGCTGATTTGAAGGGGATTAACCCTTCCATCTGTATGCACCGCATCCATTTGGAAGACGACACCAAACCTTCTAGAGAGGCGCAGCGTCGGTTGAACCCTAACATGAAGGAAGTAGTCATGAAGGAGGTCGTCAAGTTACTAGATGCAGGTATTATATACCCCATCTCTGATAGCAAGTGGGTCAGTCCCACTCAAGTGGTACCTAAGAAGTCGGGTATCACTGTGGTTGAGAATTCGGCTGGAGATCCAATTCTGCAACGCACAACCACTGGATGGCGTGTGTGCATTGATTACCGAAAACTCAATTCCACCACTAGGAAGGATCATTTCCCACTACCATTCATTGATCAAATCCTAGAGCGTCTTGCGGGCCAAAACTATTACTGTTTCCTAGATGGTTATTCTGGGTACAACCAAGTGGCCGTTGATCCCCAGGATCAAGAAAAAACTACTTTCACCTGTCCGTTTGGTACATTTGCCTATAGACGCATGCCCTTTGGGTTATGCAATGCACCGGCGACTTTTCAAAGGTGCATGATGTCTATCTTCTCAGACATGGTGGAAAAGTTTTTGGAGGTGTTCATGGATGATTTCTCTGTCTTTGGACCCTCATTTGATAAATGTCTCCATAACCTCTCACTCGTTCTTCAACGATGTAAGGAGACCAATCTGATCTTAAGCTGGGAGAAGAGCCATTTTATGGTTCAAGAAGGGATTGTGTTGGGACACATTGTGTCTAAAAGAGGTATTGAGGTTGACAGAGCCAAAGTTGAGCTGATTTCCAAGCTTCCACCACCGACATCAGTGAAGCAAATTCGGTCATTTCTCGGACATGCCGGCTTCTATCGCCGCTTCATCAAGGATTTCAGTAAAATCTCACGTCCCTTGTGTAATCTACTTGCCAAGGAGACGCCTTTCAAGTTTGATGAAGCCTGTCTTGAGGCATTTGAGAAACTCCGCGGTCTCCTATCCTCAGCCCCTATAATGAAATAACCAAATTGGTCTCTCCCGTTCGAGATCATGTGCGATGCATCCGACTATGCTGTGGGTGCAGTCCTAGGACAGCATGAAGAGAAGCTCTCTCACGCCATTTACTATGCTAGTAGAACTCTTCTTGATGCTCAAGTGAATTACACCACCACTGAAAAGGAGTTGCTAGCTGTTGTCTTTGCCTTGGACAAATTCCGCTCCTATCTCTTAGGATCCAAGGTAATTGTTTATTCTGACCATGCTGCCCTGTGCCACCTGCTGGCCAAGAAGGAGACCAAGCCTCGGTTGATTCGATGGATACTCTTACTACAAGAATTTGATTTAGAAATCCGGGACAAAAAGGGAACCGACAATGTCGTGGCTGACCACCTCTCACGGATTCTGCTTGAGTCATCCCCCATTCCAGTTCATGATTCCTTTCCGGATGAACAACTGTTGGGAATCACTCAAGGAGAGTCACCTTGGTACGCCGACATCGTAAATTACCTAGCCATAGGTAAGATTCCCTCTGATTGGTCCAGGCAACAAAAGGACAAATTTTTCAAGGAAATCCGATCGTACTTTTGGGAGGATCCGGAACTATTCAAGTACTGTGCTGATCAGATCATCCGCCGTTGCGTTCCCCAGAGCGAATTTCAGAGTATCCTCACCTTCTGCCACACATTGGCTTGTGGAGGGCACTTCAGTGCTAAAAAGACCGCGGCGAAGGTCATACAAAGTGGATTCTTCTGGCCATCCTTGTTTAAGGACGCCTATGAGTTTTGTCGGGCGTATGATAGATGTCAACGCCTCGGAGCAATGTCCAGGAGGGACATGATGCCTCTAAACCCTATTTTGATTGTAGAAATCTTTGATGTCTGGGGTATAGACTTCATGGGACCCTTCCCACCTTCTTTCGAATGCGAGTACATTCTCGTAGCAGTGGATTATGTCTCCAAATGGATAGAGGCTGTGGCTACCAAAACCAACGATCACAAAGTCGTTGTCAAGTTCGTTCAAGCGAACATTTTTAGTCGGTTTGGTACGCCCCGAGCGATCATCAGTGACGGAGGAACGCATTTCTGCAATAGGAATTTTCAATCCTTACTCCATAAATACTCTGTCATCCACAAAGTTGCCACACCCTACCATCCTCAGACGAGTGGCCAGGTCGAATTATCAAACGGGGAGATTAAGCACATCTTGGAAAAGACGGTTAGGCCGGATCGCAAGGATTGGTCCTTGCGACTCAATGATGCACTATGGGCCCACCGTACAGCGTTTAAGACGCCAATTGGCATGTCGCCATATCGGTTAGTTTATGGAAAAGCGTGCCATCTCCCTGTTGAGTTAGAGCACAAGGCGTGGTGGGCCATCAAGAAATTTAATGTTGACATGAGATCGGCTGGATCCCACCGGAGATTACAGTTAAATGAGCTTGAGGAACTAAAACATGATGCATATGAAAGCTCCCGGATGTACAAGGAAAGAACGAAAGCATTTCATGATCGCCACATCCGGCCCAAGATTTTCATCCCCGGGCAGAAAGTATGGCTGTTCAATTCCAAACTCCGCATTTTCCCCAGAAAACTTCGATCTAGATGGGATGGTCCATTCATAGTCAAATCTGTTTCCCCACATGGAGCCATTGAGATTCAAGATCCGAAGAATGGCAGCCCTTTCAAGGTAAATGGTCAAAGGTTGAAGCCCTGCATTGAGGGTGAACAGCGTATTGGAGAAGTGGAGTCCGTCAATTTGACGGATCCCACTTATTTTTTAAGTAAGAATTCTACACTGCCTGACATGGCTCGAGCGACACCTCAGTTTAGCTCAAGCCATAACAAGCAGACATGGCTCGAGCAATACCCAATTCTAGCTCGAGCCAAACATCAAATACTTGGCTCGAGCGAAATCACTGTATGGCTAGAGCCAAGTCCGTTCAGAGAGGCACGTGACTTCTTTAAATCTCACGGATCCCTCTTATTCCCCTCACTTTCACATTCACTACGCCGTGCTCTCTCCTCTCATCCTCCAGTAGACCCAACCCGTAAGTTTCTCCTTTTCTCCATTTGTGATTTATCTCCATCTCCATCTCTTTGCATCACGGCATCACTCCCCCAAATCCTCCGATTTTTTTTTTTTCCCCTTTTTCCCTTCTTCCATTTTATCCGATTCCACCGAACCCAGTGCAGGTTCTGCTCCATCCATTCACGGCACTTTGTGGCACACTAAGTGTTTGAAGAAAGTCCTCACTGAAAACCTGCACAGTTTTCTGTCTCGCTAGGCTCGAGCGATCCCTTCACTTGGCTCGAGCGATACACTAGCTTGGCTCGAGCGATACACTAACTTGGCTCGAGCTATCCATTACTTTGGCTCGAGCGATATCCTCCCTTTGGGCACAGAAGCTGTTTGCAGATATTCCCCACCCAAGTCCAGCCATGCCAAAGGATCATGCCTCCTCTTCTCGCAAAACCAATGATCGCAGCAATTACTCCAGCGACAAGTGGAGGCATCGTGCACTCATTCCTAAGACTCGCTTTGACATAGTGGGTCCATTTCGGGAGGATGTCACCGCCAACTCAGCGTACAAGCAGATTCGGGGACGGCGATTGACACCATTGCTCAGTCCAGCACACGATGTCTACTACCCGCGCTATGTCAAGCTGTTCTATAAAAATTTGGCATTCGATGAAGACAAGCCCGGGGTGTTATCAGCCGTGATTGACGGAGTGGAATTTGAGGTCAGCATTGAAGACATAGCTGAGGCAATGGGAATCCCGAATGAGTGCCCAGCAGACTTAGTAGATCGCTTAGGCGCTGTCCGTTATGGTTCGTTCCCAGAAAATATCGGTCTTACAGAGATGATTGATGATATGTGCGAAGGCCGATACACCAATGACGACAGGAACTGCACGAGCAAATCATTGTTTCCCACCTCATTATGGTTGATCGACACCGTGTTACAACGGAATGTGTGCCCATTGGGGCACAAGTCGCAGCGAAGGGGGGACTTCTTGAATGCTCTTTATGCATTCCATGGGCGATATTGGGTCTCTATCCCACACCTTATTTGGCTCCAGATGTATAAATGCTGGCACGGGTTAGTTCACACAACCAATAAGAAAGCAGCGAAGTGGGCACTTCCCTTTCTATTCCTCGTCACCAAGCTCATCCTCGAGAAGGGTGTCCCGGTCTCGGATGATGACTATATGCTGACCGAGGCCCCTGTATTTGGACTGGCACAATGGAACCAGAGTGTTTCTCACATGCCCCGATATGCGCCGGGCCCTGCAGTGCCGATAGATGAGGAGGAGGCTTCTGAGGCTCCTATGGATGAGGCGCCAGCTGCTGATGCGGAGATGGCTGATGCGGATATGGCTGAGGATGCAGCCTCTTTTGATACAGAGGAGCGGGTTATGATGTCTCGCACAGAATTTGATTACCTCCGCGAGCAGTTGGATGATTTACGCTTTGAGGTCAATGACTATGCCAGAGAGTTCCGAGAGGACAATGCGAAGACTCAGCGATTACTACGCGACCTTCTTGCACGGCTGCCAGGACCGCATGCCCCATGATTTTGATGTGTCTTGTCATGTTATCTTTTGGTTTTTTTGGTTGTATTTTCCCTTTATGACATTGTTGTTGGACTTTGACTGGATGTTTTATTTTAACAACTATTTCATTTTGCCATATTATCAGTTCATTCACAGACAGGATTGCTTATGTTCAGTTTGGAGGAATGTTGTGGCCATACTACTTATTGTCTCCCGGTTCAGTATTTTTTCTTTACACATTGGGGACCATGTTTCGTTTAAGTTTGGGGGTGTGGGATTACACATGTTGTGGGAATATGTGCTGTTTTTTTTCTGTTATTCGTTTTTATCTTTTTAAAAAAAAAATTAAATTAAATTAAATTAAATGCTATTCTGGAGAATCTGGTTGAACTTAATGGTGGTTGCTTTTCATTGGCGAGTTTAAACTTTTGAACACATGATCATATGGTTAGGAATCTGAGTCTTCTTACTTACCTGTGACCTACGAGGTGGCACTTGTGTCAATTTGATCTGTCACGAGCACACTAACACATAGTTGTGAGGTATGACATGCGGAACTAGTTGTGTGTGTTTTTAATGTTTTGAGAGAAATTAGGTGAATTGTTGGATGGACAACCTTGGCAACGTATTTAAAAATTAAAAATTAAAAATTAAAAAAAAAAAAAATTTGCAAAATATAATTGATGTAGCTAGTTTGGCTTCGTAGCCTATTTGACTGGAGTTAGTAAGCCCTTAGAGATGGTTTACATCTAATGCCCTAAAACCATCTGGTTTGGGAGTCATTGGCTTAAAACTCGATACATTGGTCAATTAGAGAGCTTAAGGGAGCTAAGCATTGCACAGCTACACACAAACGAAAAGATATTATCTGGTTAGTTAGCTTCGTAGCCTTGTTGATTCGAGTAATTAAGCCTGAAGGGTGTTCACACTTAGTGCCCTAAAACCATCTGGTTTGGGAGTCATTGGCTTAACACTTGATACATGGGTCAATTAGAAAGCTTAAGGAAGCTAACATTGCACAGTCGGTTTAAAAAAAAAAAAAAAACTTTTGCCTATGCCTTGGTTGTATTATCTGATGAAGATCCTAGTGACTTTTGAAGTATTGAATCATGCACACTGGAATTTATTGGAAGCCTCATAATTATGTATTAGTTCACTTCACACGAAGTTGAACTTGTGGTATCTCAGCCAGTCATGTGTAAGTGAGTGGACTTTGGAAATCCTAAGAAATGTGAAGATAATGTTCAGTTTTTTAAACTTGCTCATGAATGATAACCATTATTTATGTGATACTTCATTCTTTTGGATAACATGTGTGTGCATAATGTTTGTGGGTAACATTTCTGTTAAACCCTTACGAGACTTCACTCGTCCACTAGAGATGCCTAGGGGTTTAAAAGGCTTATTGCATGTGCTAAATGCAACCGTGTTTCCTACGACAAAGGAGGTAGAATAGCGTTTTTAATTTCGTTTTATTTTCTGCTTTTGTTTTGCTAAGGGACTAGCAAAATGTAAGTTTGGGGGTGTGATAAGCCTTGAATGTTATGCATTCAAGCCCCTTAACTTGCATTTGTTAAACCTTAGTTATTTTGTAATATAATATTTTGTCGTGTTTTTGTGTTTGTTAGTGTTTTCAGGTCTTATGGAAAAGGTTACTCTACATCATGGAATTCCTCAATATATGCCAACTTCCTCACTTGGCTCGAGCTACTTCATCATTTGGCTCGAGCGATATATACTTTACTTGGCTCGAGTGATCCCTACTTATGGCTCGAGCGATGTTCACTCATCATAGCTCGAGCGAAACAATAACTTGGCTCGAGCTAAGTTGATCCAGTTAGAGTCTGAAGTGCGATCTGCGCCGGATTTAGAGGAAAAGAGGATCATAGAAGACCTGGTCAATGCGAGAACAGTTCTGGGATCCCTCAAAATGAGTGTTCACTCGATTGTACTGAGAAATGAAAGATTGAAGGTGAGAGAATCCCTTGAAAAGAGGGATTTGAGAGTGAGTTGAGGGATTGATATAGGGTTGGATTTCTAGAACCAGAGGGGGGGAACTTCCGTCGGCGTAGCAAGAGAGCATCATCTGAGATTATTGAATCTGTCCAGAGGAAAAGAACACTCCAGGAGATGTCTTTCTCTAATCTAATAGAGAATTTCAACTCCTCTATGAGTGGCTAATCCCTTTCTTCATAGGGAATTGATGAAACCCTCTCCAAATTCCATGATGTAGTTTGTATTCATTGCTGGGATTTCCAGAATATACATGATGATTGTTTAGCTTTAGGAATTGCAAACCATTTATAAATGTTCTTCATTGATAGTAATCATCTTGAGTCCATTCCATCTTGTTTATAAGATAGTCTTTATCTTGAATGAATTCAATATCTTTATTTTCTGTGATTATGGGGATGATAGCTAAGCAATGGTATTAATTGGTTCATTCAAGAACTTGATAGGTCATACTTAGGATTCATAAATCATGCTACATCTTAGTTTAGCTTAATTTGGGTAGATGATTCATGCAACCTAGGATGGGTTATTCTTGATCTTGATGACTGATGTATGCTGTTTAAGATTGTATAGGTCATGCTAGGGAATGCGGATCGTATCACAATAGTGTTTAGGTGATCGATCCGTACTTAACCTAAGATGATTTATCATGTTCTTCAAAACAAAAGTATTTTCTGGTCGATGACGTCGTATGATTGACAATCATACGCACATCATATCGTGTGTATACTGAGAATCCCACCATGAAGTATGAATTGATCATTGGAATGAGGTTTGTGGTGGATTTAATCCCTATGTTTATTTCTTTGAATTCCATTACGTGTTTAAGCTTTGATTTAGTTTTTAAAACAACCAATTATCTTCCTGAGTTAGATTAGAAATTCATTCTGAGTATTTGATGAACACCCCCAACTTAGAACAGTCCTTGAGGTTCGATACCCTCAAAAAATAGCCCTATCCTATAAAGGATTCGTCCTCTTGCGAGTGGTCTTTTATAATTGATCCGTAAAATCCACATCAGGCTCCCCCTGGCCAACAGGGGGAACAAGCAAAACCCCAGACCTTCATTCCGAAAACTCCTCATGTGGATAAGGGAAAATCCACCACCTTCCAAACTCCACCAGCAGGAGCCACCTCCCAGACCCCAGAAGCTCAAATGCAACAAATGGTTAGAGAGATAGAAGCTAAACACATCCCTTGCTCGCCAACTTTACCCCAGCGCTTGCGGCAGAGTGCATGTAGAGGGACAGGAATTCTCCGAAGAGGATGACGATGAGACCAGCCCCGACGAAGAAGAATATATACGCAATGAAGGCTTGCGAGCAGAAGGCCACCATGATGGTGATCACCGGATGGAAGGAGGAAGCCTTACTAGGGAAGAGCCAGCCATGTGGCTAAGAAGTGAACATGCACAAGCGGGCGACCAACGCCCGCTTGAAGGTTCGAGTGGAGGCCGTGTAAGCAGTGGACAGCGCCGCCACCGCCCCAGAAACGAGCGTCGTGTGGGAGAGGGTGCCGGACGCTGTTTGAACTTCGAAAGGGAGAACCATCAGAACCCTGAGCCAGGATATTTTAGGCTTATCCTCCACCTCCCCAAGGGATGTCCATGCCCTAATTAGGGGTTTGGAGGCTAAGTATGACGCAGTGCTTCGTGATATAGGAGGAAAGCAATCCGCGGTTGATTCCATTATTCAACGTGCCCGCTCAGTCTTTACTCCACGTATAATGAGCCATCCTGTTCCTGGAAGATTCAAGGTCCCTCCCGTTAAGCCTTATGATGGGATGGGCGACCCCGTCGGCCACCTGAAGTCCTACAAGGCCCATATAGATTTACATGCCATGACGGACGAGATAGCCTGTCATGCGTTCCCCCTCACTTTGGTGGGCAGTGCTCAAGAATGGTTTGGGGGATTGCCCGCTAGCTCCATAGACAGTTTCGAGGACTTAGCAAAGATCTTCCTTACACAGTTTCTCGCGTCGAAGAGACGCAAGAATACTCTACAGTACATGCTTGCGCTTAAGCAGGGGGAGACCGAGCCTCTTAAAGATTACCTTCAGAGGTTTAATAAGGAGAGAGTAGAGGCAGAAGAGATGTCCGAAAGCGTGGTCTTGACGGCCGCCATAAACGGACTCTGGCAAAAGGGGCCTTTTGTCCTCGAACTAGCAAAGAAGACTCCAACGACCCTATGGGAATTCATGGAGAAAGCCGAAGAGTTCATTAATCAAGAAGAGATGGTAAGCATGTACGCTGAAAGAGACGCGAAGCCAAAGGAACAGACCAAGAAAAAAGAATTCCGCAAGGGAGAAGGAGCTTCCAGCCATGGGAAGAGTTCGAAGAAGGGTACAAAGTCGCTTGAGAAGAAAAAGCCCATAGCTGAACGAGAATATGAGTTTACCCCGTTAAACACGACTGTAGCGGAAATATTCATGCAGATTCGGAAGGACCCGAATTTGAAGCGACCTGAGAAGATGCAGGCCCCTCCAGAAAAACGAAACATGCGTAAGTACTATGATTACCACCAAGATCACGGCCACGAAACTGAGGATTGCGTCTCCCTTCGGTGGGAGATAGAAAGAATGATCAAAGGAGGGAAATTGGCTCGATTTGTAGCAGCTAATCGATACACAAAATACGACAAACCGAGCACCGAGCGGCGTCATCATGGTGAGGCTCGCACGTATGACGACCGCCATCGTCCAGTCACTCCCTCCAAACGTCAAGATCACACAGATAATTACAGGGCCAATAGTGAAGCGAGGCATCACCGAGCCGACAGCGAAGCAGGGCGTTATGACAACCGCAATGTCCGCCGACGGGTAGGGTCCGAAAGGGATCGAGAGCCGGTTGAGGAAATTCATACCATCGCTGGCGGTTTCATAGCTGGCGACTCCTCCAGCTCAAGGAGGCGGGCCTATGCCAGGAGGTTACCTTCCGAAGAAGTACTCTCCCTCGAACGGCCTTTGAAGGCTCGCAAGACAGAGTTGGATGCTGTCACGTTTTCTTCGAAGGATGAAGAAGGGGTCTTTTACCCCCATGATGATGCTCTGGTGGTGACCCTGATTATAGGGAACTTTAACATCCACCGCGTCCTAGTCGATAACGGAAGTTCAGCCGACATCCTGTTCCTTCCTACCTTCGAGAAGATGAAAATTGAACAGAAACGAGTGGTTCCGGCTCCCACTCCCTTGGTGGGCTTCACAGGAGAGAAGGTCCTCTCGGTAGGGACGATCTCCCTCCCACTCACAGCAAGTTCGGCGCCTAGAGAGAAGACTGTTATGACGGACTTCCTGGTCGTCGACAGACCCTCGGCTTACAACGCTATAGTGGGAAGGCCGACCCTGAACAAGTTAATGGCTGTGACGTCCACCTATCACTTGAAGATGAAGTTCCCTAGCGACCACAAAATGGGGATGGTGCGGGGAAATCAGAAGGAGGCCCGTCAATGTTACAATCTGACTCTCAAAGGGCCTCGAGACAGAGAAACCCTACCCATTTATTATGGGATAAAGGATGAGGGCGTAATGCAGAGGGCGGAGCCGAACGAAGACCTGGTTGAAGTAGCTGTTGATGGCCCGAACCGCATAGTGAAGATTGGGTCGTAGTTATCAGAAGAATTGCAGACCGAGCTTTCAGAATTCTTGAAGAAGAATTTAGATGTGTTCGCCTGGACCCATGAAGATATGCCTGGGATTGACCCTTCCATTATCTCACACAGGTTGAACATTGACCCCGCTGCAAAGCCGGTCAAGCAGAAGAAAAGAAACTTCGCCACTAAGCGGAACAAAGCCATAGCTGAAGAAGTGGATAAGCTGATGGATGCGAATTTCATCAGGGAAGTCCATTACCCTGATTGGTTGGCTAATGTAGTGATGGTCAAAAAACCTACGGGTAAGTGGAGGATGTGCGTAGACTTTACCGACCTCAATAAGGCTTGCCCTAAAGACAGCTTCCCGCTTCCAATAATTGATCTCTTAGTGGACTCCACTTCAGGCCACAATCTCTTAAGCTTCATGGATGCCTTCTCGGGTTACAATCAGATCCGAATGCATGAGTTTGACCAAGAAGCCACCTCGTTCATCACAGATCGAGGGTTATATTGTTATAAGGTGATGCCCTTCGGTTTGAAAAACGCTGGCGCAACCTATCAGCGTCTGGTAAACGCAATGTTCAAAAGCCAGATCGGGAGAAACGTGGAAGTATATGTGGATGACATGCTGGTTAAGAGCTTGAAGTCTGAAAATCACCTAATCGACCTTAAGGAAACCTTCAGCGTTTTGAGACATTGCAAGATAAGACTTAACCCCGCCAAGTGTGCTTTTGGCGTATCTTCTGGGAAGTTTCTAGGCTTCATGGTCTCGCATCGAGGCATTGAAGCCAACCCAGAGAAAATAAAGGCGGTATTGGAGATGGAGTCCCCCCAGAACACAAAGCAGCTCCAACGGCTTACCGGACGGATAGCTGCCCTTAACAGGTTCATTTCTAAATCCACAGATAAGTGCCTGCCTTTCTTCAAGATCTTGAAGAAGGCCTTTGTTTAGGGGGAAGAGTGTGAAGAAGCCTTCCAGCAATTGAAGAGCTACCTAGTTAACCCTCCACTGCTTAGCCGAACGATAGAAGGCGAGCCGCTCTATGTCTATCTCGCAGTATCTAATTCCGCTGTTAGTTCAGTTCTGATAAGAGAGGACCAAGGAGTGCAAAGACTGGTATACTACACCAGCAGGGCTCTCCGAGGTGCTGAAAGCAGGTACCCGCAGATTGAAAAGCTAGCCTTCGCGTTAGTAACTTCGGCCATGAAATTGAGGCCTTACTTTCAAGCCCACACGGTTCGGGTGCTAACCGACCACCCTCTAAAAAGAGTTCTGTTCAAGCCCGATACTTCGGAACGCCTAGTAAACTGGGCAGTGGAATTGGGTGAGTTCGATATCGAATACTTGCCTAGACCAGCTATAAAGGGCCAAGCATTAGCTGACTTTATAGCAGAGTTCACGAGCCCTAATAGCCAAGAAGATCGACCGGTTAATAATCTCTGGAAGATCTGCGTAGATAGGTCGGCAACGAAGAGACGAAGCGGGGCTGGCATAGTTCTAATAACCCCAGAAGGTCAAGAGATTAAACACGCCATCCGAATGGACTTCAGGATCACCAACAATGAAGCAGAATATGAAGCCGTGATAGCAGGATTGACAATTGCTCACGAGCTTGGAGCTGAAAATGTTGAAGTCCACACTGATTCGCATGTAATAGCAGGCCATATCTTGGGCGAATACGAAGCAAAGGGAGAAAAGATGAAGAAGTACCTTGTGAAGGTCAAGGAACTGGCGACTTGGTTTGCCCATTTCCATGGGAAAAAGGTCCCTAAGGAAGAAAATGTGGAGGCGGACAGACTTGCTCGAATTGGGTCAGCACAAGAAGAAGAGCCTGAGAGCTCCGAAGAACAGGTTCGGCTACTATCTTCACGAGCCATCCTGGGTGGTCCCCAAGTGTGCGTGATACGGGACCCGCCAGAGTGGGTCAGGGAGATATTCAGGTATATTACGGAAGGCCAACTCCCGGTGGACCGAAAGGCCGCTACCAAGATATGCTTAAAAGCCTCCAAATACACTGTCGTCGATGGGTCCATTTATCGACGAGGCCTTACCCTGCCACTCCTCAAATGTCTGTCCGAAGATGAAGCTGACTACACTTTGAAGAGAATTCACGGAGGGGTATGTGGTAGTCACTCCGAGGACGCATCCTAGCTCATAAGGCCATCAGAGCTGGATATTACTGGCCCAAGATGTATCAACAATCCATGGAAATGGTAAGAGCATGTGATAAGTGTCAGAAGTTTGCGAACGACCAGAAGAGCCCACCTGAAGAGCTCACTCCGATTACATCTCCGTGGCCCTTCTCTATGTGGGGGGTGGACATTGTTGGTCCCCTTCCACCCGGAAAAGGAGGTGTCAAGTTTGTAGTAGTAGCGGTCGACTGCTTTACTGAATGGGTGGAAGCAGAAGCCCTCGCACACATCACCTCTCAGAATATCACCAAATTCCTATGGAGATCGGTAATTTGCAGATATGGTTTTCCTCATGCCTTCGTCACAGATAACGGGAAATAATTTGATTGTCAAGCATTTCGAGACTGGTGTAAAGGCCTTAAAGTTAGGAACTACTTCTCTTCACCGGGGAACCCACAAGCTAATGGGCAAGTGGAAGCTACAAACAAGACCATCTTCAAGATATTGAAGAAGAAGCTTGAAGATAGGAAGGGTGTTTGGGCTGAACAATTGCACGAAGTCCTATGGGCCTACAGAACCACCAAAAGAACCGCTACGGGGGATACGCCTTTCGGCCTAGCCTTTGGGTCAGAAGCTGTCGTCCCAGTAGAAATGGAGTTAACGAGTCTTCATGTCCAGAAATATGATCCTGAACTAAACGACGAAGGATTGAAGCTGTCACTAGACCTCCTGGACGAAAGACGAGACCAAGCAGAAATTGTAATGGCCTTGTATCGTCAGAAAGCAGCCTAGTACTTCAACCGGAGGGTCAAACCTCGAAAGTTCAAAATTGGCGATTGGGTGCTCAGGAAAGTCACTTTGGCAACTAAGGAACGCACAGATGGAAAGCTAGCTCCAAGCTAGGAAGGGCCCTACAGGGTCGTAGAGTGCAACCGACCTGGCGCTTATCATCTCGAGACTTCAGAAGGAAGAAGGCTGCCCCACCCTTGGGGAACGCAGAGCACTTAAAGCGATATTACCAGTAATCTCTCACACTTTCAAAATTGTATTTCATTCATTGACAAAGATTCGTCTTTCTTTTGTTGTTCCGCTTCTTTGTCCCATGTACATGTGAACGACGCAAAGAGTGTGATATGGACTAGATGCAATCTCTTCCTCCAAGCGCCAAGATCGCAATTTTGGTTCCGTCATTGAGGTCACCACCGACCCCTTGACCTGCCGAACCAAGATCGAAAGATCCGCGCACCGTCATTGAGGTCTACGACCCTTTGACATACCGTGCGTGCGATCCAAGATCGCCACTTTGGTTCCATCATTGAGGTCGCCACCGACCGCTTGACATGCCGAACCAAGATCGAAAGATCCGCGCACCGTACACTATGAGTTACGCACCTCTCATTGCACACCTGCGAGCGTGCGATCCAACGCACGCCCTCCTTGGCCTCGTCCATCTCGCGTCGCCACCGACCCCTTGACTGCCAACCCAAAGATCGAAAGATCCGCGAACCGTCATTGAGGTCTACGACCTTTTGACATGCCGTGCGTAGCGAGTCCAAATCGCCACTGTCTGTTCCGTCATTGAGTCGCCACCGACTCCTTGACAGAACCGAAGATCGAAAGATCTTGCTCCCGTCATCTGAGGTCTACGACCCTTTGACGATGCCGTGCGTGCGAATCCAAGATCGCCACCTTTGGGTCTGTCAATCCTGAGGTCGCCACGACCCCCTTGACATGCCAAACCAAGACTCGAAAGATCCGCGCACCGTCTATGACCGGTTCTACGACCATTTGACATGCCGTGGGGTGGATCCACTCACGCCACTTTGCTTCCGTCATCTGAGGTCGCCACGACCCCTTGAAACGCATAACCAAGATCGAAAGATCCGCACCGTCATCGAAGTCTACGACCTTTGATCATGCGGCGTGCTGATCCAAGATCGCAACAATGGTTCCGTCATTGATTAGTCGGCCCCGATCCCTTGCCATGCATGAACCAAGATCCGAAGACTCCGCCGCACCCGTCTCTGAGGTCTACGACCCTCTGACCATGCCGTGCGTCGATCCAAGACTCGCCACTTTGGTTCGTCATTGAAGGTCGCCACCGACCATTATGAAATTCCTACCAAGCGACCAAATACCCCGCGCACCGTCATCGCACTGTCAGGACCCTTTTAACATGCGTGCGTTGATCCAACGATCAACATCATCGGTTCAGTCACTGAGGTCGCGACCGACCCCTTGACATGTCGAACTTGATATGCTGAACTGAAGCCGGGGACTTAGAAATCAATGGCCAACATTTCAGCCGCGGGAGTTCGGCACCCCTCTTCAGAATGCAAGCCTAACAACGCGTTGACAACAAAGGGTTCGCAAAGCAAAGCAGATAATTTGGCCGAACCTAGTCATAGCGCATACGGGCAAAGCGAGGTAAAATGAAACCTTGTCATTATTATCTTTTCCTTGAAAAGCATGAGCAAATGGCATGTTCACTTGGACATTGTTGAAGATAAAACACTGTGAATGACTCGTTTCATTTCAAAAGAGGGGGGAAATACATGGCAGAATCAACAAACAAGAACAAGGGGCTCAAAGGCCCTCTTTCCAAACAGAATAAACAAAGAAAAAATGCCCAAACAGAGGCAACAACATTGACAAGTCACGGGTCGCCGACCCTTACAAAAACAAAAATAAAAGGTAAAGAGGAAGGAGAAGAGAGTGAAGCAAAAGCACAGCTTCCACTCTAATCCTCATCAGTGGAGAAACCGCCAGTAATGTAGGCGTCCAATCCATACTCCTCCCCCATCATCATGCGCCGATTGTGCAATTTCACACGCAAGGGACCAAGTTGCCCTTTAAGGCGGCGAATCTCCGCCTGCAGACAGGCCACTCGGTTCTCCAAGCGACCGAGCCTTATTCCCTAGTGGAAGTCATAGGCCTTGGCTTCCTTGGGCGTTTGGTGCTCCCTGCTAGGCCTCGCCTCTGAAAAAGCAAACTCCGCGCCAGGAGGAGGATGGCCTTGGTCATCCTCCGCAACCCCGTTGCCCTCGACGTTAGCAACGGGGTTTGACATCCCCTCCGCCGGGTTCGGAGGGGCCTCCATTCCTTCCTCCTCCGGTGGGCCGGGCACTACCCCCGGAATGAAGAAGGGATCGTTGCCGGAATGACCGGCGGACCCCGAGAAATGGTTAACGGACTCGGAGTCCGAAACCAAAACCTGTGGAATGGGCCCAACGATCCTCGCCTAGCCTCGAAGCCGCTTGCTCTGACGAGAGCGACTCAGAGGTTCAGGTGCAGGGATTCTTCGGGGCCCCCTTCGACGCGCATCCCCATCCATGGTATGAGATTTCTAAAAATAAAAGAAAGAAGAAAGAGTGCTTGTAGCAAACAGCAAGAAGAATGAAGAGTAATGGTGAAGAAACGGTACGTGCGGGCTTCCCTTAAATAGGCACATCAGACCTGGAAAACCCAACAGGCGCGCCTCTTGGGGAGCTGCACCATTTATTGCGCAACTTACCTATGATGACCCGATCCATAATTACACTGTAGCTAATTTTTTTTTTTTTTTGAAAACATGCAGTAATCATGATTCGGATCTATCGCCACAGGGTGATGAAAAACACCTGCTATACATGTATCTCACAACGTATCATGAGAATACCTAATACATCAGAGTCATATATCACATCAAATATAAACTGAGTGGAAGCAATTATATTCAAAGGGAGTAATCAAAACATATAAAGCTGACCATACAGATTCTAATGATTAAAAGTTTACAATGTGAATATACAAAAGAATGGCTATACACTGGTGTCACATGTGACACTAGCCATATATACAAAATATAGTTGTGGATACATCACCACAACACAAAAGAATAGACTAAGTAAGAGTCTATACAAAATATACATGTCCCACGACGTCAGTCGTAATAGCCGAGGTAGTAGGCTATGGGATCATCGTCTAAACCCTCAGTACCTGCACCAATATCTATGTAACCATAGAGATCATCCATGATTACATAGGCGAAAAGGAAAATGAGTGAGTTAACAATCTCAATGAATAAATATCCACTGAGTTTTCGCAATGAACCGAAGTGTTAGTTACATGAGTTTACAATAACAGCTACGAAAAGTATGGCATTTGTTTTAAAACATGAGCAGCTGATAAAGTAAACACATGGGAACATAAAACATCTGAAATATGATAATAGTTGAGTACATACATGTACGTTCTAGTCTCCCATCTGTACTAGCACACATACGCACCCATCTATGTTATAAATATAGCATATAACTTAGCTACACTCATATACAAGTATTCCTTCCCCTATGGGTGAAAACACAAACATATAAGCATATCTAAGCAATAAAACACAAATCCATATGCAGCTAGCCGTAAGAATATACATATGTGCTTTTCCATGAAACCTCATATGCATACTAATACGTCTAGAATCAATAAAACATAAATCATCATATAAACATCTCATAAATCAATCATAAAGCCATCATGTACATCATGCATTGCTCTTTAACTATAGGGTGTGATGACTCCGTCCCAAGACGTCTTACTTTGCGTCACTGGGCCCAGTCGCCAACCACACTACTCATGTTGCATTTTTATGGATGATGATAAGTGCTGAATGTTATACATTCAAGCCCCTTAATTCACATATGTTAATCTCTTAGTTTCATTATAATATGATTTTTTGTGTTGTTTTTGTGTTTTTCCCTTATTTTGTAGGTTTTGGAAGAAAAGAAGTAAATTCCATCAACTCGAGCTCAAAACACATGAACTGTGCAAAGTTGCTGAAAATCTGACCTTTGTGCACTATTTTGGCCATAACTCTTAGCTCAAAACTCGGATTAAGGCACGATTAAGTGCGTTGGAAAGAGGACTTAGAGAGGAACAAATCATCAAGCAAGAGTTTTTTCATCCAAGGTGCGCTCGAGCGCCCAAAATGACGCTCGAGCGCCATGGCGCGCTGGCGCGCTGCATCATGGCACCTGACGCTCGAGCGCCCAAAACTAACGCTCGAGCGTCGTCGTGC